>PVKM010001383.1:0-54688 GCA_004027735.1 Carollia perspicillata | reverse complement strand
TTGGAGCCTGTATCTTTTGAAATGAGTTCCTAAAATTCTTATAAAAACACATTGTTCATCTACCAGCCACATATTAGTCAGTCAGTAGTTAGAGAAACAAAGTTAAAATATTGGTGGGGTGGGCTACAATTCTGCATTGTTACAGTGGAGCAGTCACTGCACAGTAACAAGGCCTGGAGTAGGTCTGCCTTGGGTTGGCCTATAGTGTGTGGGCTCCTGACTTCGTGCAGGAAAGATTTCATAAAACAAGTGTATGTGACATTGACAGTATGTTTATTAAAGTTGAGGACAGTGAAACAAAGAAAGGGCTTAATATAGAAGAAGCAACAGGAGGGATCCTGGGCGGGGCTGCTTTGGCTCTCTGTTCTGTGTTAGAAGTGAGCCCAGGTGGGGCCCTGTTGGGTTACTGAAAAGTTAGAGAAAAGGAGGCCTTGAAGGAAGGTTCAGGTGGTTAACCTGGGACAAGCCGCCACTGCCCATTGTTGTTCTCCTTTCCAGTCTCCTGGAGACCCTTAGGGTTTAGAAGAAAAAAAAAAAATACTCAAAAAGGTGTTTTGACTGGGTGTGTTCCATGCAAGGCCTAGGCTGTCTTCTTTGTTTTGAGTAGTTTTATCTGCATTCCATAGGTGGGGATTTTAGGGGCAGTGATGTTAGGGGGAGAGCTCAATATAATATTCATCAACTGTATGCTGATGTACCAACATGAGATGTATTCCCTTAACTTCATCTGTCCCTGTGTGTGGTTGGCACAAGCAGCATTAATTGGATTTTTGTTATCAATCTCCTGAGTAGGGTGACTTAAGCTACTTGCCACCTGGTTTGGGGGAGGATAAACCATTTACTTCTTAAGTATCCTTTGTTAGGGACGATAGGATTTTGTGATTTACTAAGTGGGCGTAAACTGGTTGTTTAACTCTGTCTGGGTTTCCCTATTCTGCTTCTCCTGGTTTACTGGCCTATCTCAAAAGTAGAAAAGCAGTAAGATGGGAATAGAGTGATATGAGGAAGGAGTGAGAAAAAAAAAAGAAGAAAAAAAGAAAAGAAAAGTTACAACAAACAAACAAAAACCTGTTCAGAAGGTACCTCATAGTTACAGAGGACTTGAGACTAGAGCTTGTAGACAACAAAACACACAAATGTGAACCAATATTTTATGTGTAGCTTTTTTCTCTCAAGGATTGTACTTAATTCTGTGTGAGTACTGAAACCAGAAAAGTCAGCGTTTGTGCTGCCCGTCACGACCTGAGCCAATAAAGAGAGACGAAGACTGAAACTTTATGGGCACTTTATTCAGATGCTGGTGATTTGAGAAGATGGTGGGTTGTGTATCCTCAACAACTGTTTTAACATTTCACTTTAAGCCAACATTTTTATAAGGAAAAGAAAGGATGGGTAAGGGATTTGGAAAAAGGTTAATGGGATAAGAGTTGCAGTCCAGTGAAGCAATTTTCCGAGTACTTCTTTATTTGTTGATCAACAGTTCTTTATCTGCATTCCCTCCTTTCAACACAACGACTCAGATACCATACTCACCATTTGCAGATTCCCTGGGGCACAAAGATTGAATTGCTGGTCGACCTCCTAGAGTCAGTCACACAGGTCGGGCATTCCAGTTCCTGGAATAACAATTTTCCACAGGCATTAATCACTTAAGCCTATCAACTATAGCTAAGGCTAAAATCTTTAACTCAAGTTCTTCTATTAGTACAAGTCAGAAAACTCAGACAGAAAACAACATTTAAAAGATAAATAAACCAAGAGAATTTAGATAAAGTTTATAGTGATAGAAGAAAATTAGATTTTAGAGATTTTCAGGTAACAGGACTTGAGGGTACAAAATCCAGAGAGAACAGAACTTCTCCTCAGGAGGATTTTCTCCTCAAAGAATGAGCTGATTTCTTAAAATACTCAGGGCCAGAGGTTAAGAAGTTAAACAGAAAGTCAATGAAAAGCAGGACAAAATTTCTGCAGTCTCACATTGTTAAGAAGATTAAAATTAAAGTCCAGGAGGTGGGCCTGTACTGTAATCGCCAAATTCCCACTTGGGAGCTATGAAGACTTCATCTGAAGAATGTCAAGAAAGGCAAGGGGTCGGGAATTTTACCTCATAAGTTAGCCTGCTCCAGATTCACAGATGCTGGCAGAACACTTGAGACTCCTGAGTCAGAGGCAGAGGTCTTTATTACTGAAAGCACAGCAGGCAGCACATTTGCACTGGTTCTCATTGCCCTCAAGCGCCATAGGGGAGATGGAAAATCAGGTCAGGGGATGCTGCTCACAAGGCGAGTGTGGGTCATGCTGGAGAAACTTCGAGTTCAGAGCCCTGCCAGTCTTATCATGGGCCTGTTCCAAATTTTGGGAAACTTGTCCTTGCTGGAAACATTATCAATATTATCCTCAACAGCAAACAACTCTGTTTTTTACCATAGAGAAATAATATCTTTATCTGTCAAGGCTATTAGTTGTACAAACATCCTTAAAAAGATAGTTTGGATAGTAGGCAAACAAGATGTTATCATAATTAAAATGGCAAAGCTTAAAAATAAAGAGAGGATCTTAAAAGCAGCAAGAGAAAAGAAGTTAGTTATCTATAGGGGCGTACTCATAAGACTGTCAGCTGATTTCTCAAAAGAGACTTTGCAGCCTAGAAGGGATTGGAAAAATATTCAAAGTCATAAAAAGCAGGGACCTACAGCCAAGCTTGCTCTACCCAGCAAAGCTATCATTTAGAATCAAAGGGCAGATAAAGAGCTTCCCAGACAAGAAAAAACCTAAAGGAGTTCATCATCACCAAACCATTATTATATGAAATGTTAAAGGGACTTATCTAAGAAAAAGAAAATAAAAAAAAAAAAAATAAATGGCGAAAAAATCCTATCAACAATTGAATCTAAAAAATACACTAAGCGAACAAGGAAAACAGAGACAGAATGATGGGTACGGAGAGTGTTTTGATGGTTACCAAATGGGAGGAGGTGTGGGAGAAAGGGCAAAGAGTTGAGGGCATTAAGAAGTACAAATAGGTAGTTACAGAATAGCCATAGGAATATAAAATGTAGTGTAGAAAATGGAGCAGCCAAAGCACTTATTCATATGACCCATGGACATAAACAATGGGGGGGTTGCCTGAGGGAGTGAGGTGCTGGTGGGGAGGGGCTAAGGGGGAAATCAGCACAACTGTAATAGCATAATCAATAAAATACGATTAAAAATGAACACTTGGTGATATGATGCTGAGTTTGTAAAAAATACACAAATAAAGTAAGTAAACTGAATACACTTGCCCCTGGAAAACATTGAGCATAAATAGCAACATAGAAGTTTTATTTTAAAGTTAGCTGATATTTCTCATAGGCCACTGCAGGACAGAATAATTTCTAGGTCATTTAACATGGACCTGCTGAATGAGCGACAGCTGACGATAACAGAAATAAATGATGCAAAACAAAATGATAGTGAAAGCATTTTAGAAATTCGATGGTAAATTATGTTAGAAATCTGGAATTTTGTGTACTTGATGTTGAATTGTGACTAAAATCTGCATGACGAATGCAAAAATATTAGTGGATCAGAAACTGGGAAATAGATTTTAAATGACAGGAGAATGTATTAAGAAGTAGAAGACACATGCAAGCAGAATTCATAGGGCATAACAGAGATGTATTAATGTAGTAGGAAAGCATATTAGTTCAAAGAGGAAAACAGAGATTCACTGACAGCAATATTTGTGATGTGTATCAACACTGGATAGTCAGCCCATGAATTCTAATAGTCTAGAAAATGTATTCTCTTTGTCCAGGTAATTCTAACAATAAGCCAGTATCATCCAAGGTTACCTATAACACCTTTTGTTTATTACAAACTGAAGGTTCCTCATATATAAGCACAACATGAACCCATGGACTGGGGAAATGCATTACACTTAGAACAACGTATTAAATTGTTTTACATATTCCCTTTTACTAGACAATTTTCATCCAAAAAATGTTTTATTTGTTTTGGATCAAACTATTGATTGCTGGTAAGTACATTTTTCTTTTCATATTACAGGCTCACAGTAGTGCTATATTAATATCACTGTGGATTAATTGTTATTTTTGAAAACTTTAAATATAATATCATTTATCCTAAGAAGGTTAGCTTCTAGGAAATATTTAAACAGCATTTAATATTTTGATGTTAATTAAAACATAAATAGTAACATTGAGTGTTACAGATTAATGATGTCAGTTTCTATTTTGACATTTTGGATTTGGAAGTATATTTCTTACCCTAAAACTGACAGCTAACTTATAGATAACATGCTAACAATTTGAGTTTATTAATGTTCATACACATGCACCCATATATGTAACTTAATAAGTATAAAACCCACTAAAATTTAGTGTAGATTAAAAATTAAAATGATCAATGCTCTGTTATCCCAAGATTAAAAATACTAGCCTCGGGTTTTTCAATATATAACAAGAATTAAAATTAGAACTTTCTTTATTACTGAATTCTGTTCCATTAATTTTCCCATGACCTTTGTTAACATTTGTGACATTTAGGCTATGGAAATCTGATGTATTTGTGTGTGACTTGAAAAATCTTGGCAAGAAATATGTTACAGGGAAACTAGGGCATATAGAAATACAAAAATTATGGTTTTTATTTGTTACCTATAAAACAATAGGCTGTTTCCCCTTAAAATACTAGAACAATGACACTGACAAGATTGCTCTTTCTGTCTTGACAATGTAGACCCTAACATTGCTGGCTATGTTTATGAAAATGTTATTTATTTATTTATTTACTTTTAAAAATAAATTTGTTAGAGTGATATTGGTTAATAATATTATATAGATTTTGATTGTACAACTATATGATACATCATCTGTATACTGCATTTTATACCCACCACACATACTCAAATTTTCTTCCATTACCATATACTAGGTATAGCAAGAAAAAGTCCAACCATTGTTAATATAAAGAAGAATGGTTTGCATGACATTGGTGTGACGTAGCAGCCAAGGAGAGTGGACTGGAATGTGCATGCATGAACAGTGACCACTTCAGTGAGGGAGGAAGTTGCCATCGAGTGAACATTTATACAGTGTGGCCATTTCATTCAAAATGACTGACTGAACAGAGCAATGAATCTGCATCAAATTGTATGTTAAGCTTGAACATTCCTTTGAGGGGACTATTGAGATGATTCGGGAGGCCACAGCCATGAGCAACTGGTGGTTGGCAGTTTCATCAGGACAACGAGCCCACTCTTGTCTCCTGAAGAGTTTTTGGAAAACATCGAATCACCCAGGTGACTCACTCACCCTACAGACCAGATTTGGTGTCCTGCAGCTTCTGGCTTTTCCCAAACTAACATCACCTTTAAAAGGAAAGACCTTCAATGAGATTCAGGAAAATACAACGGGGCACTTGATGGTGATTGGGAGAACTGTGTGAGGTCCCAAGGTGCCTGATTTGAAGGGGACCAAGGCATCATTGTCCTGTGTACATTGTTTCTTATATCTTGTATCTTCAATCAATGTCTCTATTTTTCATATTGCCTGGATGGATACATTCTCATATATGACCTCGTATATGACCTTCTTTACCCTTTACTAACTCGCACCCTCTTTTCCTCTGGTAACCACTATACTACTATCTGTGTCTATGAATGTCTGTTTGTTTTTATTGTTTGTTTATTTGTTGCTTTAGTTTTATATCTTATATAGCATGATATTCTCAAGGTGTATCCATGTCACAAATGGCAGTACTTCATCTTTTCTTATGGCTTAGTAGTACTCCATCATATATTTGTACCACATCTTCTTTATTTAATCTAGCAACAGTTTGGTTGTTTACACATCTTTGTCACCAAGAATAATGCTGCAATAAACATATAGAGGTGCATCTATCATTGCAAATACATGTTTTCAAATCTTGGAGGTAGATACCCAGAATAGGGGTTGCTGAGTCATATGGTAACTCAATTCTTAAAATTTTGAGAGGCTTCCATATTATTTATTTTTTAGCTTCTATACCAGTTCATTCAAGTCATATATCTTCCTTGACTAAACATGTTAAGTATTTCCTTTGAACTGAAGGAAAAAATCCATTTCTTCAAATGGACCTTTGTGCTAAAAAATTATTTATTTTTCTAGATTCTTATCCAGCCATTTTTCCAAAAAGCCCTTTCTTCCACACCATCCCCAACTGGTTGCAATTTCCAGAAAAAATCCATGCCTTATTAGGTACTTTTGCGTGTAACATTTTGCTTTGCTCCTTTTAGGGCACCTTATCTGTCAAACATAAGAGGTTAATTTCTCCTCAGCCTTAATATTTCAACAAAACAAAACCAAACAAGCAAGCAAGCAAACAAACAAACAAACAAACAAAACACTTTCTTCTGTAGAAAGTCAGCCAGGCCACCATCAGTCAGTTAGAAGGGTCCCCCCATGGCCTCATGAATAAGCCATGTTGAAATGTTATTTTAAAACATTATCCTAATTGTCTTGCATAGTACCTGATATTTTGTTGTAATACTTCCAATAAATTATGTGGAAAATAAAAAGGATGTAGATGGAAAAGTTTTGGTTGCTACCTTAACCTCTATTTTTTTTTTTACTGCATTTAAATGGAGAAAAGGCATAAAAGTTAAAACTACAGTTGAAAGCAAAATTGGTAAGTTTGAGTAATACAAAAGGAAAATTTTGGAAGTTGATTATTAAAAATATCTTTTAAATAACACATAGAATAAATAAACTAAAAATAAATGTTTCAAAAAGAAAATGTATCACAAATATATTTATAAACATTGGTTCTATTTATATAACAACTCAAAGTTATAACATTATATACTCATATCAATTCATAATGCAAACTAACTTTATTGTAAGCTTAATCTGAAAAATACAAATGAACATTTAAGAACTTGCTTGAAAGAGCAATGATTGGATGACTAAAAAGATGGCATTTTTCTAGACAGTTGAAGAAAAGATACAAACACACTTGCCAGAATTTATAGTCTGTTTGGGTTAGTGTTTAGTATTTGACAGCGTTTGAGGCAGTGGTGTCCTTATCTGTCAGTGCATCACCATGATCCTAGGTCATTTTTAATTGCAAATTTCTGAGCTGTACCTCAAAAAAACTACCACAAAATTTAAAATTGCTGGGAGAAAAGTAAAATAATGCACATTTATTTATTTATTTATTTTTGTTTTTAATTGAGTGTATTAGGGCGACATTTGTTAATAAAAGTATGTTTCAAGTATATAATCCTACAACACATCATCTGTTCACTATATTATGTATCCACTGCCCCAATTCAAATATCCTTCCATTACCATTTATTACCCATTCTCCCTTTTCAACATCCCCCACTGCCTTTTCCCTCTAGTAATCACCATTCTGTTGTCTGTCTATGAGTTGTTCTTTTTGCATAATCCCCTCACCTTTTTTCAACTTAATCCCCCCATCCCTGCCCCTTTGACAGTTATCAGTCTGTTCTCTGTACCTAAGAGTCTCTTTCTATTTTTTGTTAGTTTATTTTGTTCAATAGATCTCACAAGTTAGTGAAATCACATGGTATTTGTCTTTCTTTGAATGGCTAATTTCATTTAACACGATTATCTCCAGGTCCATCCATGCTGTCCCAATAAGTAAATTTCCTTCTTTCTTATGGCCAAGTAGTACTTCATTGTGTAAATGTACCACATCTTTTTATCTACTCATCTACTGATGGGCACTTGTGCTACTTCCAAATCTTGACATTCATAAATAACACTGCAATGAACATAGGATGCATATATTCTTTAAAATTACTGTTTTGGGTTTCTTCTGGGATATTCCCAGAATTGAAATTGCTTGGTCATGAAAAAAATCCATTTTCAATTTTTGAGGTAACTCCATACTGCTTTCCACCGTGGCTGCACCAGTCTGCATTCTCACTCACAGTGCACGAGGGTTCCCTTTTCTAACATCCTTGCCAACACTTGTTGTTTGTTGATTTATTAATGATAACCATTCTGACAAGTGTGAGGTGATATCTCACTGTGGTTTTAATTTGTATTTATCAGATGATTAGTGACTCTGAGCATCTTTTTATTTATGTGTCCATTGGCCATCTGTGCATTCTCTTCGGAGAGGTGTCTATTTAGCTCCTTCGCCCATTTTAAAATTAGATTGTTTTCTTGGTATTGAGATGTATATATATTTTTATAAATTTGGTCTATTAACCCTTTATCAGATGTATCATTGAAAAATATGTTCTCCCATTCAGTGAGTGTCTTTTTATTTGTTTATGGTTCCTATTGCTGTACAAAAGTTTATTTTGATGTAGTCTTGTTTGCTTATTTTTTCTTCTATTTCACTTACTTGAGGAGAAATATCAGAAAAAAATACTGCTATGAGACTATACTACATATTGAATTATTTAGATATGTGACATGAAGTTGTAGTCTTGGGTCTCATTTTTGAAACACATCTGTAAAGGTCAGTTTGTATCTCTTTCAGCATCATTCTTGTTATATTAATTGGCAATCTCAACATTAATTTAGATAACTATTCTTATTCCTTGTAATTTTAAGTCTTTAACAATCTACCTTCGGATGACCTTATTCTCTTTCCCATCTTAGCCACCTGACCATGCCGCTATATCCTTTGCACTAAATTATTGTTTACAAAGCTTCTGCATCTCTGCTTCAAGCATGCCAACCCTGATTATGACCTATTGTTTTTCCAGTGGTCTCCCTTGTATATCTCCAAACAATCCCTGGTTCCAGAAGACAAAACACTTCCGTTGATTTTTCTCACACTTCCTCTCACTGTACCTTATCCCACTTAGTCTTCATTTCCTTTCTAACAGAATTTAAAGTCCATTATCTCACTTCTCCTTCAAATATTACCTTCACTCAGCACTATATGCATTTAGTCTGTTCTTTTTCATCTCTGATCATCCCCACTCCTTTTTAAGTTTCTCCTATCTTCCAGTCTATAAGCACGATACAAGACTCATCTATTTGATTTTTTTTTTCCATTTTCACTCACTGTTTAGGTGAATTCCTCAAGTCCTGCAGCTGCCATTGCCATTTATATGCCAATGACGTCCAGATTTATTTCTTAAATCCCACGAACTCTTCTGAACTCTAGAATCTTAATCCAACTCCATACTCAGACATCTCTACTTGGATCTTTCATAGAAATCTCAAACTTAATACATTGAAAACAAGAACCTGAGGTCCCCCTTTGCCTTTATCATGCCACTTTCTTTATCTTCTTTTGCTAGTAGAATAGAAACTCTATCCTTCTTTTTCATGAGTCCCAGATCTAGATTTATTCCCGATTCTTTTTTTCCCTCTTATACAGTGTTTCTAATCTGTCAACAAGTCTTGGTAATTATACTTTTAAAATATCTGAAATTTTACAACTCTGTCACCTTGTTTTCCTCATGATATACTGTGCCTCTGCTTTTAGTTTATTCTGGGCCTACAAGCCGTAGTCATTTTGTTAAAAATTCTGATCTAATCTTTTTATTCTTCTAAACAAAGCAATGTCATTTCTTTCCATCTCACCTGTATTAAAAGCCAATGCTCTCAGTATATCTTAAATGCCCTAAACAAGAGAGAATTTCTCAAACTATTAATTGTGAAGATTCTTTAATTTGTTCATTTGGCCTATTTTTACTATATAGTGGGTAATAATTTTATAAAATAAATAAAAATGAATTATTAGAAAGATAAAAAACAGGACGTATGTCTCAATAATTTAATGTTATTTTAATACACAAATTCTATATTAATCTATCAAATCTTTAAAAGTTTCTTAATACTTGTTCTCAATTTCTTCTGTCTTTTTCCTTGTGACTAGTGGCAAATTGCTCATGGACTAATATGGGCTGGAGGTCTAGATGCCAAGTAACACTGCTCTAGAAGCTCTGCATCCCCCTTTCCTTGTAGATCTCTTTTTCTGCTACACACTCTCCTTTTGTCCATTCTAGCCACAGGCTGTGTGATCAGCACCCTGGACACTCCAGGAACATTCTCCTCAGAAATTTTGAACTCCTTTCTGCTGTGACTTATGCCTTAGATTTTTTTTTGGGGGGGGATTGAAATTTATTCAAATGTTTACCTCTAAGAAGTTCTTTCTTGACCATTTTATCTAGAGGTTATACTCCTTTCCAAAATTTCCTAATTTTATTTCTCAATTTATGTTTTTTCTTGGTGTTTATTATTCTCTCATACAGTATTCCTGTATCCCTGATTAGAATGTAAGCTCTGTGTACAGGAATTTCTACTTGTCAATTTACCGCTGTATATTCTGAACCTATAATAGGGGCTGGCATATAATAGGAGCTTAAAAACAATATTTTTTAAGTAAATAGTTTTGAGTAGCTATTGAGACCCACAAGGCCTTGTGAGTAAAATGAAGCATTAAGTATTAGTAAGGAAGTTTGAATAGTTTTACTAACATATAAAATATAATAAACTATTTTTTTAATTTAAATAAAAAGAAAAATTGATGTTATCAACAATCACAGTACTTGTAATTACTGTGTATTATGGAGACTTTATAAGCATTGATTTTTGACTGATGGAAAAAATAAAGGTTACTTGTTTATGTGATGTTGTTTTCAATGTATGTGCTTCTTGTTGTGGGCTAATGAAATCCAACATCATCTAGAAGTGTTAATAAATTCATAGAATACTTGTTTTGCATATTATCATGTATATTGATTATTAAAACCATAATGCTTTATTTGAATGTTAACATCTAATCCCAAAGTATCTGTGTTTTTTAAAATTTCAAATAGGTCTTCATATTCACAAATACTGTTTATTACAGACAGAGATGAATGTTTGAAATTAACTATAGCAAAATACAGAGAAAGTTGTTAACACTTATTTTGCCTTCACATTTTAATGATAAAATATATATTTTTCATGATAATGGTCACTGGTTCTGGGTCCTAATTTGGGTCTTCAAAAATTCAGTAATATTTCTCTATTTAATTTATCTAAACATGAATTCCAAATTTTACAGAAAGTTTTATTCTTTTAAAATAATTTGAAAATCTATTCTCTCTGAGGCATCCCAAATATTCCCACTTAAAAATTCTTGGAAATAGGCAGATTAGCAAGAAAATATTCCTTTGCTATACATTCTGTGCTACTTATCCAGTGATTATTAGTTGTTATGTTAAGTGCTACTATCATTTTTGACATTAAATTTATATACATTATTTGATTAGAACTATGAAAAAACAATACTTCTTTACTTGTATCTATTTTTTAATATTTTGAATATTGTTTTCATTTTCTGAAGACAAAAAAGAAAGAAGGCAAATAGCTTGTTATTTCTTATTTATATATTTGCACAATATTCATTTCAATCACCTGTTTTAATTATTTAGGATAACTGAAGGGGACAAAAAAAACTCTTAAAAAGGGAATTTGACAGAGAATTGTGTGCTTAATATGTATTCAAATGTGACTTCCAGTATTAACTTCAACTTGAATTTGTCACTTTTGTCCTTTCAACAACAATAAAAGCTGAACAAACTGAAAAGCAGTGAATATCTTTTGGACTCATCAGAGAACTGAGAGCAAAGAGAAAACCATCAAATGAAAATATGAAGAAACAGGGAAATCCACAAAGTTACAGCCAGGAGCAGAAACTACTGGAGCCATAAACTGATAGGAAAACTAAATGGTAAATTTAATGACTTGCTGGAGGCAGAGTGTGGACTCCCATGAGAGTGAAAAGCTGCTAGGGTCTACAGTCTTAGGGGACTCCTACAATTTCATGGGTTTTATAGGCAAAACCTTCCATGTTGTCATAGTGAAGAGTCAAAAAAAGACTCAAACATGACACAAATACTGAAATCAACAGAAAGAGAATTTAAAATTACTATGTAAAATGTAAGGTACTAGTGGAAAAAATAGACAACATGAAAAAGCAGGTGATAGTATATGTGAAGATAATATATATGAATGTTCTGAAAAAGAAACAGAAGAAAATACTAGAAATAAAAATCAGTGTTAAAGAAATAATTTTACCTTTTTTAACATGTGGCACTGCCATTGGTGGGAATCAGGCTCTTTCATGGGAATCACAAAGAAAGCATTTTGAAGACCCATGCATGGGGTATGGCAAAACGTTTTATTTGTGTGGAAGTCAGCTTCTGGGTTTTCAATGTCCTGTCTCCCTCCATCCCACTATGGAAAAAGAAGTCCAATTGTGTGTTCAGCAAGGCCAAAACAAAAGCCAAGTTCCTGAGATTCTGCCTCATAGTTAGAGTAAAGTGCTTTGGAGCCCATGCCGTCTGCCACAGACTCCAGTAGCTGCAAGACTTGTAAGGTTGCATGCTCCTGAACAGGAGACAATGTGCAAATGAGTGAGGCAGGTGCTGGTCAGCAAGTGAGAGAGAAAGAGAGAGAGAGTAAGTGAGTTTATGTGTTCCTCTGTGATTAATAGCTTGGGTTTTGGATGGACTAGGTACTTTTTCATAAGAACCAATGAACTTCACAAGCTTTTGGAGGCTTTTTATGGTTTAGTCTCATTAGATCAACAGGTGTCCATGGTACAGCACCTCCCCCTGCATCCCCTGCAGCCTGGTACTGGAGGGAGCAAGCGGGGAGCATTAGTCTCCTCGGTGGAGAAATGCTATAATCTGCTGGGAGGGTGAAGTTGTAGCTTCCTGGTGAAGCAAATAGGCTTATGCTCCCTTAGTTTATTAAACTCAATGTCCAATTTCCTTTTTCCCTTTTTCTTATTAATAATTAGCTAACTATCTATTGTAATAGCATTAGGTTGCTGAAATGGGTGAGACAATTCACTATGAAGATACTAGTGCATCTCAGTAAAAGGGTGTTACCTGTATAAGACTTATAAAACTAGGGTATGTGTTAGATGAGTTTGAAGAAGTGCAAGTGGATTGGGTCCTCGCTCTGGACTGTGTGCCGTCAGGAAGCTGGAGTAATACTATGAAAGGGTATTATACCAGCTTTTATCTGTAAGTTATGAAGAATAAAGTGAGGCTGAAGCTATAATAGGAAAACAAACCAATACAAAACAAAATATAGTGGTCATTCATTTTAACAAATAAAGGAATAAGGTCAGTGAGTTTTTGGTTCCCACAGTCTCCATATATATGGTATGATATAATCTTCCTGTCTTAACCCATCGTGGGGACGCACTGCCCTGTTTGACACTGGCATTCTGTTAATTAGTTTATTTTCAAGAAAACATCATCATCAGGCTCTGAGCGAAAAGCCAACTCTTAGCGACACCAAGACCTAACTTCAGCATATTAGGGGCTGCTGTTTTCTTTTTTATTCAGTTGTATTTCATTTTATATAGTGAACTGCTTTTCTCAGTAATACACAATTTGCCTCATTGCCCTCTTGATCATATATTAATTTACCATGTTTACATGTGTGGTAAAAGAAGAGACTTCCATTTACCCTCAAGGTTTCTTTCTCTTTTTTTTTTTTTTGGAGTGTCTGCTAATCAAATAAACACTAAACAGGTCAACAAGAGAAAACTGTCAGATTTTGGAAACCTCACATCCATGAGAGATTCAGAGACAGAAAAGAAAGTTGAATTATTATGTAAGACATTCTGAGCTAGGTATGAGTAATGCACCTTGGGAATTCAAAGGGTAATAATAGGCAGAACACGTTTAATCATTATTGGTCTGCCCTACCATATAGACAGGTAAAATGTCATTTCTGGTTTTAACTTTTATCATGGGACAAATTCTTAATTTAAATTCTTCTAGGCACATCTTGGAGTGGCTCACTCTTAACTATTACACATGGAATTACTGATATCTCTATGATATAATATCATTTAAATTGGGAGAGAAAACAGAGCTAAATTATTCAAAAATCCTTTTGCTAAGGAGAAAACTGCAGGCCCAAAATGGCATCAATTATGCTAAAGCCCATTATTTCAAACCTAGATTTAATATCTGAACTAATTGCTGTTTCAATCTCTTCCAGAAAGAATCTTAAGGAACCAGCCTGGAATTTTCTGGTCAACATCAATTAGGTAATCTGCTTTTGAGCCCTCTGTACCCCACACAGAAAAAAGAGGCAATCTGACGATAGAAACCCTTGCCACCCCCCTGACCCCAGAAGATGTTCTGGTCTAAAATTAAACATTTTTGTTGTTGATTTGTTGTTAATAGCTTCCATATTGTGCCTTTCCTCCTGTAAAAACTTTACATTTCCTTCAACCTCTTAGCACTTACAGTTTTTAGATGGGATACTGCCTGATTCATAAATCTTAATAAAGCCAGTTAGAATTTCAGATTTACATGGTTGAATTTGTTAACACTTTTATTGTCAGTGACAGGCTAATGTATTATTCAGTTTTAAGAGTTTAAGTTAAATCTCTATGGTTAAATTTACAGCATGGTATGGAAGAAAAAACCCTCAAACTTGAAAAAAAGTGGTCTGATTCAAAAAGAAGCTCAACAGACAAATAAGCGAATTACTACAATGGGCCTAGTGCTGAAGAAAAGAGGGGGAAGAAATCCTAAGTCAGCACTGATGAGTCAGTCCTTGAGGTAGCCATGAAGTTGAAGGGGAAAGTGCAGTGGAAAATCAGAAACAAACTCCAAGTCAAGCGCATGAAATGCTTGTAGAGAAATGAGGAAGTTAAAATGGCAGCCCAGATGTGTTTGTGAGCCAGCTACCACTGTGGCAAAGCTGGAGCAGGAGGAGTTGGGAGAATGTAGAGAATAAACTGGCCTTATCTACAAACAACTGGAAAACAAGCAAACATTTTGAGGAAGAGAGTAACGTGACTAGATTTATGAATGCCAGATAGCACATGGACAAGGACAGAGGAGTCTATAAAAAATTGGAGGCGTAGAAACAAATTGGAGACTTTCTCAAACAGGTCAAGGTTGATGTCAGAACATTAGCAAAAACTCAGGGGCTATTCACTCCCAGGTTCTTTTCTGAAATGTATTTCTGTTATGGCACATGTATAGACTATATCTGTACATCGTCAAATTATATGGTATGTCTTGATTTTGCCAAAACAATTTAACAAATCCACTCTTTACTAAGGAACAGATGTCTTGTAGAATAAATCTTGTAAGACTGAGCCTTTAACCTCTGGGATTTGATACCATCTTCAGTAGTGTTGGAATCAATTGTTTGGTGGTGTGGAAAAAATATAAACATTAGAATAGGTGTCAGAATTAGACTAGGGTTTATTTATTTTTCGTGGAATTTTATGATCACAGGTTAGTTGAATTCACTTCTGGCAATGACTAAAATTAAGATATTAAGCAGAGAAATTTAGCAGATAAATAAAAAGCTGTAGAAAGACATTTGTTCTCAAGATGGTCTGAGTTGAAGAGAATTGTACCAGCCCAGCAATGATATGATTCAGGGTTACTTGAAAAACTAATATGAATAATAATTTGAAGATCAAATTAAGTTTAACATATAACAGTTAAAGTAGAATGAGAGAAGCAAAAACTTTTCATTAGTGCTCATAATTTTATTATTAATTTAAGATAGTTTCACACATTTTAACATATATCAATTATACATAACTGATTTGAGGACAATAAATGAAAGGTAAAACTTACTGTGCATTTAAGATTATATAATCTAGTCATCTATTTCTCTTATATAAGCAAAAAAGCAAATAACTTTACCTTCTTAGTCTACAGATCAAAATTTATGAAGGAATGGTAAAGATTGCATGAACTACCCCTAGCTGTAGCTAGTTTCCACAATTAGATCAAAAACTCAGAGCTGATATTTTCTAAATTACAGGTTTAGTTTCTAGATGATAATCCTGACTGATGAACTTTGTATGATAATTAAAACATCATTTTTTAAGAGTAATGCAGGTGTGTGTATAAATATATGCACATGCACATATATACATTTACATATATAAATGCTATATATAAGCACTAAATATATAAATATATGTATATATAGTGTTTAGTAGAAGAGTAGATTCTCAGTTAAGAAAAACTAGTTTTGACTATATAAACCATAAAATAACTATTCTGTCAAAACAGGAATTAGAATATATTCTATATACAGAAGTAAAAGTTGAAATTTGTTTTGTCTTCACTGGCTATAAGAATATCAATTTCACAAGGAGAGATGGAAACCATTATTATGCAAACCTGTTTTCATACTCCAAAACTTATAGTTTTAGAAAGAAAAAAATTTAGAATAGGTCCATTAAATGGTACATTGTGTTCTTCAAGTACAAAATAACTTTGGGAATATTCCATCCCGTTCTGTAGAGGATGAGATGATTCAGCCTGAATAGGCTTCCTGTTGAGGCTGAGCTATTTTAATAAAAGAAGGAAATCAATGACTAGCCATTGGGATATAATGGATCTGTAATGCTATATTTTAATGAGGAAGCAATGAAAGCCCATTAGAATGAAATGGATTACCATCAACAGCACATAAAATACTTTATTACACAGGCTGATGTTCAGATAATATGGTCACTAAAACTATGTTGTAGGTATGGATTAAAAAGAAAAATGTTAGGGTATAGTTTCTTGGTAAGTTTCCAAATTAATGATTATTATCATTCTTATCAAAGGAAAAATAATTTGCTAATTAGTGATGCATAGTAGGACCTTTTCACTACTTTTAAATCCCATATTTTGTGTAATTTATGATAAAGGAAAAATTCCTAGTACTTGGAATAAAATCTATAAGCAATGTACAGTCTTTGAAATAGAGTTAATATTAACTGAGAAAAAATTAATATCAGGTATAAATAGGTTATTTATTATTTCTTTTCATGTAATCTATTTTCAGTCTCTATTAACTTAATGCATATCTTATCTAGTCATAAGATCAGAAATAGTTTAGTAACCCCAGAAACAATTCATTTTGAGAAAGCTACATATCCTATTTGTGGAGCTGGTCATATTCATGATATTCAGCAATAACCCTATTTATGACAGAGAAACATCTACTCTTTTAATTTTTCTAGGTAGTCTTCATATTCCAGAATCTAGGTTAAAATATTCAACCCATCAAAGGCAACAACTCTTTGAAAAAGATAAATTGAAATATGATTAAAATTAATTCAAACTATAACCAGAATTGCCTTGAAATTAATTATTAAAGCTTTATAGTAGTATATTAAAAGCTTACTACTGTCAGTCTTTAATGAATTTATTTTAATTATTATGCTAACTACTTATCATCAAGTGGAACTGGAGACATTAATTTTTAGTCTTCTTGGCTACAAATGTTATTTTTATTTCTTTTGTTCGTTCATCTCTATGTTGGCATGAGTTATGCAAAAGTTAAATACGCTTCTTTTGCAAAAAATCCTATTGTCTATTAGACTTTTCCTCTATCTTGCAATATAATAACACCAAAAGGTTACACATTCCTCTTAAGTCTTTGTTTAGACTTGACATTTTTCCCGCTTTGCAGTTGAGATGAATCCACTTACTATATACTTCCATACATGTACCCTGAGAGTTGTCAGAAAACTATGACTAGATAACTTCCTTCCTTAAGTAGAGATAAATTGCAAACAAGGTTTTATTTATTTTTTAAAAGATTTCATTTACTTATTTATTTTACAGAGGGGAAGGGAGAGAGAAAGAGAGGGAGAGAGACATCAAAGTGTGGTTACCTCTCGAGTGCCCCTTACAGGGGACCTGGCCCACAGCCCAGGCATGTGCCCTGATTGGGAATTGAACCAGTAACCTTTTGATTCACAGGCCATCACTCAATCCACTGAGCGACACCAGCTAGGGCTATTTTTCTTAAACAATAAATAAATCTCCAACTTTTAAAACTTGCTTCCAAGAAAGCTTAATTAACAACATAGCTTATATATATATATATATATTTATTTATTTATTTATATGTAATCTTTTCATGGAGAGAAAAAAAAGAATTTTAATTAAAATTTCCAATAAAACCAACATAAATCTATTTTATACATACATTTTAAAATAACCTTAAAGATTTTAAAAATATTTATATTTTCTATGGTTAAACCCCAATTCAGTAGTCTCTTAAAAACTATCATTTAATAGATTGATGGGTGATGAAGCTTCAAAAATAGTGCTATACTCTAGTGAGGAAAGAAGTCATTTAATATATACAAAATAAGATATGTGAGGGGGTACCCAGAAACCCCATAATTTATTTGTAAAACATCGTGTATTTATTCTTACATGTTTAAACTTCACTCACCTTCAAAGTACTCTCCATTTGACGCAGTACACCTACCAAGATGTTTTTCCACTGCTCAAAACAGTTCTTGAACTTGTTGATTTTTATGACTATTTCTGCCATTTTTTTGTTCCACATTGGCAAAATGTTTTCCTTTGAGGACTTTTCTCATCTGGCGGGGGGAGGGGGAGTTGCTTGGGCTGAGATCGGGTGAATTAGAAGAGTGGCACAAGGGGATCAATGCAATTTTAGGTAAAAAACTGCTGAACACACAGTGTGGTGTGGGCAAGTGTGCTCCTAAAGCACTCTTTTGAAATGGACAGATGCATTGAAAGAGTCTTCAAAAAAAAGTCACTGAAGCCAAATGCAGCTTATCACAGTGCAAGCCAGTACACTACACAGACTCACTTAGCGGGGGAAGCCTGCATTACAAGTGGCCTACCTTCTAGAAGATAATTCCATTTTGGGGGGTTCCCCATACATATATTTCAATACAGTGAAATGACCACTCTATCACAGAAGAATATATCGCACCTCTTGAAACACAGAGGGACACCTGATAGAAAAAAGAAAAAAAAAACTTTAGTAAAGTTGAAGATGAACAAAACATTATATAACATAACTATAAAGTAAAGCCACCTTCATTTTTATATTTATAAATGCTTTCACACAGATAAATGATATTTTAACAACTCCATCTGGTTTGTTCCAATCCAGAGTTAAATCATAGCAAGCATGCTTTTAATTATATAGGTAATGAACTAAATAAAAAAGTATTCCATTTAAGGCACTGAAAAATAAGGATTGATTCAAATGATTAAATATTTAAATATAGGTAATAGATAACTACATTACATGGTACCACCTATGCATAATCAGAGAATGTGCTATTCTGCATCAAACTAAAATCCTAATGCAAATTAGGAGGGTACTAACACAAGAGGGCAATATATCACCTTTCTACATGTATTAGTTTTTATGCACTTGACTCAGTAAGTGGTGTTTTATCAAATATTAATTGGTAATTGAGTGCTGGGAGTTCAAGAAATTTAAATTTTGTTTTACAAACTATCTTGTAGTTTGTATCTTTTGTTTCTGAAATGGAGATACATTACATATACAATTAAAAAGTAAGATATATACTAAGAAAAATAGTGGAATTATTATAAAAAGTATGTTTTAGTAATAAATATTTAAATGTTTCTAAGAATAGTGATTTTCTTTATTGGCAAGTATTTCTAGTTCTTGGCTTACACTATGACTTTTTCAAAAACAGTGACAATAGAAAATCTTGTTTATGATATTTATGAAATAAAAAAATATGATCATTTTACTCACAAAATGTAGTCTCCACCCTATAATTAGCTTTCCAGGTTCTATATGATAGAAATAGCTTCCAACTTCATTTTAAGTTCACATTTATTCCCTTTTAGTGTTTATGTCTTTGTGACCATATAAAATCTAGCTAAAATTATTAAAATTACTTAAATAAAATTTAATTTTCATTCACATTTTATTATAAACATTTTTATTGTCACAAAACACAGAAGTTATACCCATAAAATAATTTATTTATCAATGAGGAAATAATAATCTATGACAGCTGCCCACTCATTAAAAAGATAAATTCTAAGTTTTTTCTGGGTACACACATACACGAATACAGCTAAAAACAAGTTGTAAAATAAAATGCATTTATGTGGTGTAAAGTTGGTTAAATCAGGGATTGGAAATAGAGATGGTGGGATATAAGGAAACAATAAGTAGCTTTACACCATTTTTGCTATGCTTTAGTTCACATCCTAAACACACATGTTTTACTGTATTAAATTGAAAACCAATTTTTATGATGAAAATATATTGTTAAAATTCATTAACAGTTGAATATTTGAGTTATTGGATATTTTCATAAAATAGGTATTATTTTTATCTTAATGATTTGAAAAGTTATATAAAAAATTTATTTTAGCCCACTTTTAATAGCCTGCTATTTTTATAGTTCTTGATATAAAAATTTGACTGATAGCAAAATTAATGAGCCATATAACTCATTCTAATATTTCATATTTAGAATTATAATAAAATTATAATTTTTCTTATTTATTTACATCAACCAATGTACTAAAATCTCAACATCTGCCAGAAAACATATGCAGCGAAGAGGAAAAGGTACTCAAATATTCTAATCTATCCCAGTGAAATGAATCATAAAAACTTTTTACTCATGCCAAATTCTCTATTACATTCTAAATCAGATGTATGGCTGCTATTTTTGACACCTCTCTAACATTTTTAAGCTAACTTCTCACTTTTTATTACATTGCAAGAATTGTTTGAATATGCTGCATAGAATTTAATAGCTATTCCAGAATATGATTGAGGGTAAGGAACATGACAGGTTAAATGACTGTGAATCAATATAAATTTTATTCTCTTAGGCTATACAGTAAGGAAAGCTAAACTTTTGTGCATTCTCACTATTTGACAAAATTGTTATCAGAACCTTAGGTAAATATAGAACTTCTCCAGATGACCACTGTGCTAGATAAGATGTCCCAGAAACAATACTGTAGGCTATAGATATCTCTAGACCATACAAATATTAGCATTTTGCTGTTTCTGTTGTTTTTATGACCTGCCCCAAGTTTCTGGTATAGTAGACCTTTCCATCCACATGAGAAGCAGGTAAATCTCAGCTAGCTAAGAGGGAATGCCTTGGAGCCCTAGCTTCGGATAGTTCTCAGTTCTAACCTGTATGACCTTGAGTAGCCATTTGACATCCTCAAACCAGTGTGATTTCACCTTTATAATGAGGATGCTTTTCGAGGACTCAT
This sequence comes from Carollia perspicillata, assembly GCA_004027735.1. Classification (NCBI taxonomy): domain Eukaryota; kingdom Metazoa; phylum Chordata; class Mammalia; order Chiroptera; family Phyllostomidae; genus Carollia; species Carollia perspicillata. Next base: position 33,663 of record PVKM010001383.1, on the reverse strand, counting down.
GGGTAAAAAGCTCTTCATACCAACTATTAATATGCAAAGTCTGTTGTTCCTCATCTAAAATAATGCCTATAAAGTAAATATTGTATCAACACCACCATCCATCAAACTTCGATGGCACTTTTAAAACCTATAGATAAATCCCCATTCAGCATGGGCACTCCCGACCCTTCTGTTGCAGAAATCCCTGAGGGGCTGGTTATTGTGGGTGAGCGCCAGACCTCAGTCCTGGTTATTCATGGTGATTCCACTGACGGGATGTCCATCTTTGTCCCTTTGAGCAAGTTCCATGGCTTATTGATGCAGGGAAACCTAAATCTTACTGTTTTTAAGACTGTATTACTTGTTCATTATGTTCTGAGCTACTTTTCTATTATGAAAGTTGGTTTTTCTACTATAAGGCAGAATAAAGCTGTTTCCTGCAGACTAATTATCATTGTGGCCAAGTCGTGTCCTGCTGTTGCACAACAGTTGATATATAAAAACAAACAGCTTTTGGCTCTGCCTGGGTAGCTCATTTGGTTTGAGTATTATCCTGACATGCCAAGGTTGTGGGTTTGATCCCTAGTCAGGGCATATAACGAGAATCAACCACTGAATGTATAAATAAGTGAAACAACAAATAATATCTCTCTCTACTTCTCTCTTTCTCTCTCCCTCCCTCTCTCCCACCCTCCTTTCTTTTCTCTCTAAAATCCATAAATAAAATTAAAAAAACAGCTTTTAAGAGGAAAAATATGGCACTGGAGAAATTAAAATGTCAAATTTTAGCTGGTAATATCAGTGTAAAAGTTACCATCTCCATTGCTTATTGAAAATTATAAGTGACTTTTATTTCAAAAGGCATACAAATCAGATTTTAAATGCATAAACCAAGACCTCAATTCCTTTAGCAATATACTTACTATGGAATAACTATATTTATTTCTTGCAATATTATATTTGAATAATGAGCATCTGTTTAAGAATCAAAGGTGGAAGGATTAAACTATGGTTACTTTCAGTGCTTAAGCTTTGTCTTCAATAATAGCTAAAATGATCACTGCTTAGGTTCAGGCTAGAATAAAATTCTTCACCAATGCAAATGACTGCTAACCAATTTTTCTGTGTTCTAAAATTCATTTATAACTAAAATACTATATGTGGAAACCTTTATTTTTCATTAATACATATTTAAAAATTAGTGATGCATTGCCACTGATTCAGTGACATAATTTAACTGCTGCCTTCATCCAAGGGGTGGACAGATTGGAGTCAGGACAACTATGATTTCAAATCAGCTCCTCTATCTAATACATTAGATTTCAAGTTATTATTTGTGTCCTTGAGCCTGTTTCCCAATTTTGAAATATTATCATGTAGACTAGGTGTTCGATAATGTCTTGAACTCTTTAACTCTCTAATATTCTTCGAGTCAAAATCATGGTTTATGGCATTTTAGGGAATTATGGTGTATGGTGACCCTTCGATAAGTGTGTTGCTTGTCTAACTCCACCCTTTTGAGTGCATTTGGAATCTATGGCCTGTTTTAACCAGTAGGAAATGGCAAGGTGATAGAATATCATTTGCATGATTATATTACATTGCATGACTTCATATTAGCAGATTAGAATGTGAGATTCTCCTGTTAGCCTTGAAGAAATGAACAGCCAAGTTGTGAAGTTGCTATGGAGAGTGTCACTTGGCTGGAAATGAGGAGGGACCTGTAAGATCTGAGGATAGTCTTTATTCAATAGTCATTCAGAGGCTGGGCCCTCCATTGCAGAGCTACAAGGAAATGCATTTTGCCAACAATCTCAATGAGCTTCGAAGACGATTCTTCACTAATGAATCTCCAACTGAGAATGTAGACTGGTTGACATCTTAATTAGAGCCTTGTCAGACCCTGAGCAGAGACCCCTGCTAAGTCATGCTCAGAGTCCTGACCCACAAAGAGATAATGTATGTTGTTTTAAGTCACTACATTTGAGGAAATTTGTTACCTAGTAATAGAAAATGAATAAAGGTGTATAGTCTCAGATTTCATGTCTCTAGACAGTTGCTGATTGTAAACATTCCGCCCCCACCCCCCAAAATAAAAGTGAAGCAAATGAAAACTCACCTGGGTGTAGGGGAGTCATATTTTTTGACTTATTTCAAAGTGTCATTTTACATCTTCTCTCATTTTTTGTCTAGTAGTTTACTACAGGAGCAAGTAATTAGGAAACATGGGGAAATGTTATTCCTCTCAAATAGCAATTACCAAGTAAAGCATTTTCTTCCTGTAAGCATAATCTGTGGTACATGTATTTTTATACTTTTGTTTTTGTTTGGTAAAATTAAGAATGATAGAAATGCATGATGACTTTCTTTTCATAGCCAACCACCCTATGACCAAGTGTTGGAGTCACGACACCTGAAATAATAACTCCATCACTTTCCAATAATTTCTTATAAATGGTCAAAAATGCTTACTGAATAAATTCCCAGTAAATTAGAGTAATTATCTGAAGGTATCAATCTCATTTAATAACACCCATGTTAATACTTCAAATTATTCACTTTAATTTACATTTTCATTTCTGTGCAGTATCTCTGGCGAGATCCTAAGCTTGGAGTTTGGACCTAGGGGAGACAAGAGAGCACCAATCAAACCACCTCATTTTACAGGTGAAGAAAAGTTACCCATGAAATCTGAAATGACTGTTGAAAGTTAGTAATACATATATACGTCACAGAATTAGGACAAGAACACAAGACTTAGAGTTAACAAGCTATATTTGAGCACTTATATAGTCACACAAAGTTTTACAATTACATATTTTAAATAATATTGAGAGGTGTGAAATAAAATAGTAATCATCTGTGTCCTTTCCATCTAAAATTAACATTCTTAATACCTTGACATTTTGATACAATTTTTACAGAAAAGTACTATATTGCTCTGTACTAATATGAACTATCAAAATGGCAGCATAAAACAGTCACTAAAGACACTATCAAGAAATCATCATCAAATGCACTTCCAAAGATAATTGGCTTGTTAATTATCACAGGGCTTTGATGTGGCATAGAAGAGATATGCCTAGAACTCAACCATGTTGTCTTAAAGGCCATTCCTTATTCTGTATTTCCTAACAAAGTTTGCTTGCAAATGTAAATGAGGCTAGTCCTCCTTTAGAAGTTGTCCTTTGAAAGAAGAATTGCAGAGATAATAGAATCATCTTCTTGGAAAGAGCACTGTAAGAAGTGGGCAATTTGTTTAAAGGCTCTGAGATGGGAGAAATAGCTCACTCATTTTAAAACCAGCAAGGAGATAACATTGAGCGAAAGTTCTTGCAGTTTACAACACATTTACAGTTGAACCTTCTGCTCTATTTCTGGCCTCACCTTCTGCCATTCTCCCCCATGCTTCTGCTACTCCTGCTTCTTTTGCATCTTAGTGAAAGCGATTTGTTGGTTTGAAGCAGATGAGTACTCAGTCCAGCTTACTGTGCTGCTTTATGTGTTGTTTTGTTAATAGTATGATGTTGTGCTTAGCGCAAGTGCAGTATTACTAGATAATCAGATTTAACTAGTGTGTTTTCACTGAGGATAAGAAAATGAAGTAAAAGAGGAGAGTTCAGGTTATATACAATGGAGTGGTTATAATTGACTACTGAGTTTAAATATGATGGGAAGAAAATATATTAATGGTGACAATTGAAATAGCTAACATAAGTGGAAAAGTAGTAGAGTCAAAAAACGGATACCTTATCATTGGGGGAAAGAGTTGGTGAGTCAATGTAATAAGTGAATTAAGTAGAAAGTAGAACATGATAGAGTAAAATGTATGTCACAGATTGTACCAGTTGCTAATGCTAAATGTTTAACAGCAGAGGAATGAGAGTCTGGGCTATAGTGGAGAGCTAGGTCATTGGACGAAGGACATTTCTTTGGGACAAAATCAACTAGCACTTTAAAAGGCTACAGAGGAATGGGTGCTCTCAGGAGGGAGTGGATTTCCTTAAAAGTGGCAACATTCAGGAAGGTAATTTCCACATAAGAGACTGTAGCTGTGGAGCATTTTGCTAATGGTGGTTTGGCGATTTCAAGGACAGTGAAAATATTTTAAAAAGTGAAGAGATATATGAGATGGGAACAGATCAAGTATATAGAGAAACTTACGACATTAGAATTCAAGACATGAAGACATGATTTTGGAGTCTTGAAGCTTTCATATGGTGACTAGTCCTACTGGGTTAAAAAACAGTGTAATTCATATTAGATGGCTCAAAGAAGATATTGCTAACAATATTTCAAGTAACATTAAGAAATAGGAGAAGTGGGTAGCTGAAATTTTCTCTTTATCCTTGGCAACTGAGGCAAAAAAAAAGTGACTTTTAGACGGTGAGTGTTGCTCTGGGTGGATGAGCCCTCTTTGCTAGATGAACGTTATTGATGTTGAATAAAAGAACTAGATAACTATTGTATTTGATCCAGTATATGAGATTTGATTTTTTTAAATTTATTATTTATGGTGTTACACTTTTTCCTACTTTTTCTCTCTTTCCCCACTTCTACCCAGCCACACCCTCTCTTCTTAAGTCAGTCCCCATGCTGTTGTTCCTGTCCATGGGCTGTGCACAAATGTTCTTTGGTTATTCCCTTCACCCCATCTTTCACCCTCTCTCACCCCCAACCCTTACAGCAGCTGTCAGTCTGTTTCATGTATCTGAGTTTCTGTTAATATTTTGTTCATTAGGTTATGGTGTTTATTAGATTCCACATATATGAGAGATCATGTGGTGTTTGTGGGATTTTAATTTGACCCTTGTTGGAGGAGTGAAAAAATCACTTACAGTTCCAGAAGCCTCTATGTTGCACATTGAGCACTGCTGATGGGGTTGACAATAACCAGAGAAACTTGGTATAATCTGGGAACATAGGACCCAACTGATTATTGCAGAACATTATTTATGTAAATAATAAGGTGTCATGTAAAGGTATCATGTAAAGCCATGTAAAGCCATATACAGATGAAACAGATCTATAAATGTAAAGATGAAACTGCAAGGGTATTTTGCATAACCTATCACACAGATTGAATCAAAGGGGCTAATTAATGAAGTTTGAATGCTTTATTTTATTCTAGCATATTTTATTTTAACAAACAGTCTCTCCCATTAGAGTAAGTAGCTATGATTTTAGGTCTTAAATTGTACTCTATACTAAAAATTTTTAGTCTCTGCATACTGGTAAAAAGTAATATTTATAAAATTTAAAGACTTAGCTTAAGTGAAGTCTCCCATTTGGTGTTAGCTTTGTCACACAGAACAAGTCACATAACTTTTGTTGATCTACATTTTTTAATCAATTAAATAAAGATGGCAGTGACTTTTAAAAAGCTTTTCTTGATCCAGTTTGGTTTTACTGTTATTCTTTATAGTCCTGAAGCACCTGGAGTGCACTTGTGCTTCAGCTAAGGTAACTGTCAAGTTTACCTTCTGAATCACAGTACTTTTGAGAGTGAAAGCATATGCTGGTTATAAATACTAGGAATAAACTTTTTTTGTATAAACTAAACAATTAAAGATAATATCAAGTTCTTCTCCACTTTTGAGAAGTGATAATACTTCATTTACTTTTAAAAAATGAACATCACCATAGGGGAGCCTAGTCTTGGGTACTCAGGGTTCTATTCTTCAACTTTACAAGGCCAAAAGTTTAGTACTGAAAGACTAGTAAACCCTAGGATAAAGAAAACACTTATAAGGGTGTTCATGGAGGTGATTTAATATAAGCTATATTTTAACATAATGTATTATTAATGCTTTAATTGTATGCAATAATTATTTGAACAAATCTCCACAAAACATTAATGAGATATTACAGAAAAAAATAGCTTTGAAATCAATAAACCATGCACTGATATTCCTGTATGAACTTAGAAAAATTTTCCATTTTCATTCAAGATTTCTTTATTATAAAATCTGAAAGCCCACCAAGCTGAGTTATGGATGGGATTGTGAAAATTCCTAGCACAGTATCTTACGCAAAGTCAGCTCTCAGTTACTAATAATTAACATTGGTAGCCCTTTTCTTTCTTGTGGTGTTAAAGCCACATAAAACTTGAGAAAATATTTAAAAGTTACCTTTTGTTTTCTGGACAAACAGAAAATAATAAATCTTTTTTGTACTTTGGCAACTCTGAATTAGGAGACATATGCAAGGAGTGAGCTATAAATGAACCTTTATAGAAAAGAGCAATGCTTGCAATTAACAAGGGATGATAACCAACATTCCTTTTATCTCTTGAGGAGATGGCCATTCTTTAATGTGTCTAAAAAAAAGGAAAGATAAGCCTTTAAACTTTATCTATGCCATTAAATTGTAGGGAATTTTTTTGAAGCACTTTAGAAACTGTTTCCTGTCCTCATTGCTTACCAACATAACACAGGTGACTTTCACATTAACTGCTCCTTTGCTTTTGAGTGGGGGAGGAGGAAGAAAAAGAAGGAAAGAAACATAGATGTGTGAGAGAAACATCAATCAGTTGCCTCTCACAGGCTCCCAAACAGGGGCATGGCCAGCAACCCAAGCTTGTATCCTGACCTGGAATTAAACTGGTGACTTTTCTATTTGCAGGACAATACTCAACCCACTGAACCACACCAATCAGGGCTGTGGTACAAAATTTTAAGAATAGCAACTTTGTACCATACATTTTACAATATAATGTACCTAACTATGAAAAATAAATGAAATAAACATAACTATGAATAAAATAAATGTAATTATATTTCTGAGGGAAGAGAATGAGGAAGCTAAAGGCTTTTGATAGATCAAATATCAGTGGTTTACCATAAACATAAATAATAGTATACATTTTCCAGGATAAATTCTATTGATATTTTATACAATGTAACATTTTTAAATGTTAAAAATATATAATTAAGTGACATTTCAACTTCTGCATTTGTAAAACTTTTGGGTAAATAGATTTTGTTCACACATTTATATAACTTTTTGGTTTGCATAGTACCGTTATTAAAAATGTGGTATTCCCTATGCTACTGGTTTTCTTTCTAGGTTAAAACTTTTCTACTTGAGTTTATGGTTTATGACGAGCTAATTGTTTTTTTTTAATGATGATGAAAAAATAAATTAAAAGAGAAGTTAATTAATTACCTGTTCATTAATCCATGGTGAAGAGAGCCTATGTAGTGGGTCTCATGGAATATTCACTTTACTCTCTTTTGAAGAAAATATTTTAATCTATTAGGTATAAATTAAAAAGTTAATTTGCAATAACCAGTGACTCAAATGTTACACCCACTTGGACACATTCTATATGGCTTATTATATCTGCATGTATTTGGGCAAAACTATAATATATCTACACACACTTGTATAAGTATGTATATGTAGTTACAAGATGACTTAGATTTTACCCAAATTATGTATGTGTGCATATATTTTTCTATTAAATTTTAGTTAAGGAAATTAAGGCTTAAAATTGTATTCACTGATAAGACTTGATTCATTAGTAATTATGTTCCTTGGTTAGAGTCTGAAATGAACCCAATATTTGTAAAAATAAGTTTACTTAGTATGTACTATAGATACACACACACAAACATCCATAGGCCCATAGATATACATACATATAGTATAATAAAAAATTGGAAATCACTGCAGATCTAATTTTATTTGATTATTATAAATTCAGTATCAGTAGTGTATAATGGTTAATAGCATAGATTTTAGAATTAAATTGATCAGAAAGATAATGCAGTCTCTACAATTTGCATGACATTAGACAAATTACCTAAACTTTCTAAGCCTCTTCTCTGGAATTATATTGAGAAACTCAATATTTGTCGTCTGAGTTTCTTTGTTACAGTCTCATATGTATTCACTTTATACTAAAGCTTTTATTATGAATACTTAGTGCACTACTCAATGTACCAATTGCATAAATGATTTATGCAACTGTATATACTATAATTATATTATATATTGTATGTGGGTAGATATGTAGATAGAGATAGATAGATAGATAGATAGATAGATAGATAGATAGATAGATAGATAGACAGATAGGTAGACATAATATCATGTACTCAGAATATGAGAGCAGGAAGAGCAGTTAATTGCAATACATTTATTTAGTACAAGAACCTCAATTCAGGGATCTAAAAATGTTATAGATAAAATAAGTATTAAGTCACAAGCAAATTTAGAGACAGATACGGGTATAACAAAAGTTTCATGAATCCAGTTATATTATGTAAAACTCAATATAAAATGTTTAAATAAATAATCTACCCCAGAATATTATAAGCATTCTCTTAAAATATCCCACCTTTTCTGGTATACAATTTATTTCAAATATAATAAAAATGTTAGGAATGTACTAGCTAGTAAATTAGGAACAATTCATAAATATGGTAGTCACCACAAACTTAATGTTTAAGGGAAAATATTAAACTATCTATTTGAAATCTCTATCTGGAATTAGTTTTTTAAAAAATAATATCTAGCTTTAGCAGTCAAAATGTACCCTATCCCTAGGTGTTTCCCATCTCAGTGAATGAAGTGTATGATATTGCTTTCCATACAGATGGTCCATGGTGGGAACGCTGGAATCACCTTTTCTTTCTCTTTCTCCTATTCTCTTTGCTAAGTCATTAAGTATCATTTATTCTATTTCCACTGCTAATATCATTGGTTTGGGCCACTGTCATTGTTTTGTTGGACTAGAGAAGCAGAATTTAACTTCTCTCTTCTGTCTCCCTTCACTACATTCTGTATTTATTGGCAAGGAAACCTTCAACTGTAAAACAGATTAGGTCATTTTCTCACTTGAAGTCCTTTACTGGCATACTGTTGCTGTTGAAGTAAAATCTAGAAATCTTTTTATAATATACAAGTCCCAGAGTATGTTTTTTTGTCTAGTCCTTCAATTTTGTGTCTTGAATACTTTTTGGCACATTTAACCATAGCACACTGACACTCTTTCAGTTCCTTAAAGATGTCAAACTCTAAATTTTTTTCATAGCTTCTTCATATGGTATTCTTTTTGCCTGCAATGCTTTTCTTCCCATTCTTCCCATCATTAGCACTTCTTCATTTCAAGCACAGTTTCTGAATATAAATTTCTATAAAGCCCATCTAACCATCATATGGCACATTTTTTTATTTCCACAGTTTGTGTTCTCTCTGCTTCATTTCATAACCCATCACGACTTGAGTGTAATTTGTTTCTTTTCCATTTTTTTACTTATCTTTAATATGTTCTTATATTTAAAGATCCTTGAAGCACATCAGGATGTATCTTTCTTGTTTATCACAATTTTTTCTTTACTTAATATGGTGCATGGCACTTGATAGGTTTTGTTATTCTCAGTTTTAATAAAATATATTTTGACTAAAAATATTCAACAGTAAGATTCCTCAGGGGTTAATAAGATGCTCCCACTTAGTCACCATTTTCTTCTTTTTAGATTATTCTTATTTTTAAAATTATTTTATTGTTGCTCAATTACAGTAAATACCTATTAAATTTGTGCATGGATTATTTTTCAACTAGTTAGGCATCTGATTTTTTTTCTCTGCAAAATGTCATTTAAAACAAAATAGAAAGTACTCAGATTTTATACAAATATATGACAATTCTAGAAGTTTTGCAGAAAATTAACTTAATCCTCTAAATGTGAGAGGTTTCATAATCCATGCTTTGTAGAGTTGCAAAGAAGGAGTAGAAAACAGAGTTGACTGATGGAAGGTATGTTGAGATCTCACTGTGTTTCCAGTGTTGGGTGGTTCATTTATATCTACTTCAACTCATTTTCTCTATAATGTGGACATTATTATCCATATATGGAGATAGAGAATGTAAAATTAAGTAGTTTATATAAATTCCCAAAATCATTATTACTCATGAGTTTGGAAAACATGGAATTTGAAAATAAGTCTACCTGGTATTGTGGTTCATTAATTTTCCTGATATAATACATTTTCCTGGAAAAAATATATATAATTTCCCAAAGCCACAAAAATTAGTAGGGAATGAATAGAATTTATGACCAAGCCCTATAGCTTCAAACCATATACTCTTTCCATTATAATGCAACTGCTTTATTTATCCCAAGTTTATAATTTGAATAAGTAACAGTAATTGTTCATATATAAATATATTATATATTTATATTTTTTGATGGGAAAATTAGATAGTTACAAAATAATTACCATTTTAAAAGCTGTAATAGTTTTAAAAGTTTCAGGACTATGGGATGACAAATGACAAAAAAAGTAATTAAAATAAGTATAAAATGGATATACTCACTAAATACATGTTCTATGGATGTGGTGGTTCCAATTTGGTACTACTAGAGATGGAAGTATAAAGGACATGGACCCTTTTCATAAGTTTATTAAATAAACATTTCACCACATAAGCTAAAAACTGAAGCATGTGGATTTAATCCCTAGCCAACTTATTTTCATTCTTTTCTATAATGTATAAAACATTTATCAAGATAAGCTACATGTATGAATCTTAGAGAAGAAATTTGTCTCCAAATGGAAGTGCAATAATAATCTGTAAAGGAAATACTTAAACTAATTTTAGAATATTAAAATCCCTGTACTCATACCATTAAGGAAAGTAATTTATACACATTTGCCAAAAGCACCTTAACAACTGAAGAAATACCACGTGTAAAAATAAAAGCTGATAAAGCAACAACAAAATATTTGATTGAGGAACTTTTAAAAAACTCTGATCATTGCCATTCTGAGAAATCTCAAATGACCTTATGAGTTTCTCAAATGTTATTTTTTTAAATGTCTGAACTTTTGATCATTATTAATATAGGAACATTAATTATTCATTAAAATAAATCTTAACTGTTTGAAATAAATATTTTACTATCTCTAGAAAAGTATAAGTGATTGAAGTTTATGATTTTGATATTTTTCTGGAGAACAAATGATTAAAATTGGATTTCTATTTGTTTTGTTTCCATATGAAATAGTTGCATAAAACATTTTATACCTGACCTTGTTTGATAATATTCTGCATTGAAATAATAATGTGTATGTCAGTTTATGAAATTATTTTACTGTAAGTTATTTAAAAAAGAGGCATACAGTATATATTATGGTCAAAGAGTGTTTATTGATAGAAATTAAAGAAAATGTAGTATTTCATTGACATTATGTTTGTTGTATCAGTCCCTGGTCTTAATAAGAAAATGTCAAAAATGGAAAACATGATAAAGATACCTACACTTTTATTTTATTTTTAACATTGACATTAATGAGACACATAAGGCCCAGATGTTCTGATGTGGCCAAGTTCTTACTAAAATAAGCAGAAAAAAAAATCAGCTGATGTTTATATCAAAACTCCAACAGCAGTAAAATTATATCATCAGCACATGACTTATTTTTGAAATGTTACGGATTAGAAAATAATCTTGAATTTGTTACCAACATAAAAGCCTTGAACAGGAGGGTCTTAAAAATTGCTTTCTATATTGCCGAGTCAAAGAAAACATTGATTGACTTAAACTTGGAGAAAAGAAATGTGGGGCATCATGGATTTGTTTTGTAAAAAAAAAAAAAAGAGTCATAGCATCAACGACTCTATTGATGCCATTGTTAACTTCAAAACAGATAACATTGATTTTAATATTTTGGAGTTGTTCTTGGCAGCTACTGGATTTGCGATTAATGTACAACTAGATGAAACCATTGATGTCTGACATTGCAGCTAGACTTGGGTTTTGACCTGTTATTGGTCCACTGAATCATTTGAAGTAGGAAATCTGACTGTGCACAGCTATTTATAAGAATATAAATATCTTGGCCTCCCGTACTTACCACAGGCTGTGTTCTTATACTGCCTGTACAGGAAGAGGAGGCAGAGTAAACCCACCCCATATACACCTCAGCCCAGGCCCTTTGCCTGGTCTGTATTGTGAATGGGGGACATGGGAAAAAAAGAATATAAATATCTGCCTTCAAAATTGCAAAATATGTCTTTGCCTGGGAAAATGCCAGCTGGAGTTGTATGCATAGTTAGGGCATCTCTGTTGTGGGAAATAACCTGAATTCCACTTTTTGCATTAGAAAAAATCTTTGCACATACCTGTGACTCATTGTTTTCTATGTAGGCATTCATTGCAAAAGTCTGAACAGATTGCTGTATGATTCTTCTTAACTAAATCTTCAAACCATTCATTCTATTTCAAGGTGTTTTATTAAACAATGTGAGCAGAATAGGTAGTTATTGGATTTCATTGTTTCAGGTAGAGATCTCTTGCTTCGACCTTTGCACAGATAGTTTATTACTTGTAAGGGAAGCACATTTCAGCTCAGGAAATTTAACATTCAGTACTAGAATGTCAAATGGATATCTGACATTCACAATTAATTGGGAGATTTTTTTTTTTGGTAGAGTGAGAAATTCAAGGCTTTGGAGTCCCCATTGTGAGTCCTGCCATTTGGGAAGAAGAGTCTGACACTCTTCAGATAGTTTCCAGTGTTGAGTGAAATACTTTTGGTAGCTGTATTTGGAAAATAAAAATATTTGCCTATTTCTGTGAGAGCAGGAGTTAGAAGACGGGGGGAAACACTAATCTTCTTGTGTAGCACCTACTCCGACAAACTTAAAAAATGTATGTATGGTTTCGTAATTTTTAACATAGTGTTGGCAGATATAGAGAAAAACTTTTCAAACCCTGCCAGGGAAAACTTTATTGATTTGAAAAAGTAAACAAATAATAAAATTGAGGGCTTTCTATATTAATATATAAATTTTGCAACTAATGGTTTCTATTCATTTGCACACATTTTCTTCCTGGAAATGGAGATCATAATTTTCATCTGTTTCTGAAAACACCCTCGACCAAAACCACTGTATGTCTTATACATTATAAAATAATTTTAATTATGTAGTGTGAGAAGGCTAGGTACCTTATAGAAAATTCCAGAAATAATTCTTCTTTAGAAATTATATAACCAAATATTCCGGGAAGTGATGTATTATACCAAAGAGAACAAAATATTGTAGAGACTATATGTATTTTATCAGTGTAAAAATTGTACCATACTTAATATGGTCATTATTAATCATATCTAACATTTGTTGATGCCTCGTGATTTGTAAAGTACTCTATGATAGGTTAACACTTTTAATTCTCAGAACTATGTAAATGTTACACTGTAGAATTACTTCCCATTTTGAAAATATTAGGCTCAAGTAATAGATACTAAAATTGTATTTCTTTGTAAAGGCTGGTGAGTTCCACTGAATTTGATTCTCCCTTTCATCTTGGGAACACAATTAGGTATCATCTCCCAAGTTTTCTAATTAGCTGACATGACTGAGTTCTAAGCAAAAGAATGTGAATGTAAATGATGTGTGTAAATTTCAAAAACTTCCCATACCTGCTACTCCATATTCTTATTCAGTTACCCGGATGCCTGAAATTGTTACCAAACAACAAGTGGGGTCCTACTGGCCCCCACCACCCTGTGGGCAAAATTCCTGGGGCAGAGGTTTGGTTAAAAAGGAAAGGAGTCTTTATTCAAAAGCTTCCACAGGCTTTAGTCACTTAAGCTTATCAACTAAGGCTGAAATCTTTTTAACTCTTGAGCTGCAGCTTTAGTCACTGAAGCTTATCAGTTAAGGTTAAAGTCTATAATCTTGAGTTACCCTATCCAAGAGTGGCAAACACATGGCCTGCGGGCCAAAGCTGACCCTCCACCTTGTTTTATCTGGCGACAGCCGAGCTCTTGCTATTGCTGAACTGTTAAGGAATTGTTACATTTATACAGTCCTAAAATAACATTCGGCCCTTTGAAGGCAACTGCGAGGCTGATGTTGCCCTCCGGTGAAATGAGCGTGACAACCCTGCCCCATCCTTCCCCTTGCTAGTTTTTAATTACCTTATTTCTACAAGATTAGTTTACAAACTAAAGCATTGTAAGAAAGCTACACAATTTTGAAAGAATGGCAGGCTTCCACCTCAGAGTCCATCCCCTCTAGAACATCCAAAGAAGAATAACCCTGCCACCCTCTGCCAGGCCAGTCAATCCTGGGCTGTGCCCAGAGTTCCTTCCTCCATTTAAAATATCTCTGGGAAATGCAGATAGCTATAGCACCATCATCCAAGAGAGCCAGTCTCTGCACCCTTCTTAAATCTTCTGGCCCATAATTACATGTGTACTGGGGCTTTTCAGCTTCTCAGTCAGTCCCATCCTAGATTATTTACCATTGCCTCAGGCAACCTCCTCCTATGCCTCAGGCAACCTCCTCCTTTGCCTCCTACCTGCCCTCCCTACTCCTCCCCAATGATCTGATTGGAACTGTCTATATCAGAATGGCAATGCCCAAGTGGCTTTCTATGACCAATGGTCCTTATGATTTTGATTAAATCAACTTTGAATCCTGGTATAGACATTTTCTCTCTCTTCCTCTAACCCTCCTCATAGATCTGGCATTTCCCACAGACAATCAGTAATCCCAGAGGCAGAAGAAACCAATAGTCTGGACCTGAAAATGGTCACTAGGTCTCCACCTCTGCTATTGATCTAAGTTATTTTTAGTTCCTGAGCCCTAAGGTGGAACAACTCCCTGGCTACTGTCTCATAAAACCATATGGAAGGATGCCAGAAAAGACCTCAGAGGTGTCTTTGAGACCTGAAGAAATAATTTATTATTCTTACTTCACCTATGACTAATAAAATCTTGTGATTTGGCCCTATATAATCCGTAACCTACATACCCTCCAGAAGTCAAGTCTTTACAACATTAGTTCCCTCCCCCACAAAGTAGCCAATTCAATATTATTGTTTCTATTCCTGAAAACTCTGGTTTATGTATTTCTTTTGGTCTGTGTATGCAGGCAGGTAGACTCACATTTTGGGACCTAGTAACACATTGGAGATTACAGGGTCTCTGTCATCCCGGATCACTGTAGTGCAGTCTGCTCCTGGATCAGTACTCCTGGATCACTGCTGGAGTCTGCTACTCCGACCTTCACCTTGTACCCTGCCCAACCAATACGACACCACCTTGTACACTTCTGTGAGCAAAGGATAAACATATTATATCAAGCCACCTTTTGAGCTAATTATTAAGAGTAACTCAAGTGCTCTATTATTGGGTTGGCCAAAAAGTAAATTTTTTCCCTGTAAGTTATCTCTAGTAGTGCTTAGCTGTCTTTAACTACATTTGAAACAATTTTGTTAGATTGTATTGTGGCAGCTGTCATATAAGCATGCCTTTAAAAAAATCAAAATTGGTGATTTTTTGTATTGCCATTTTAATATTGAAGATGGAAGAAAATATGCAATATTATCAGCATATTATGCTTTGCTATTTCAAGAAAGGTAAAAACACAACTGAACTGTAAAAAAAAGTTTTGTGCAGTGTATGGAGAAGCTGCTGAGACTGATCGAATGTTTCTAAAGTGTTTTGTGAAGTTTTATTCTCAAGATTTCTCACTGGACAATGCTCCATGGTCAGGTAGATCAGTTGAAGTTGATAGCTATCAAATCAAGACATTAATTGAGATCATTATACCACATGGGAGATAGCCAACATACTCAAAATATCCAAATCAGTAAAGTTATTGGTGAAAATGAAAATGTTTTTTATTTCATAGAAAAGAATTAAATAGACTTTTTGACCAATACATGCAGGTTTACCTTTTAGAGAAGTAATGCTCTCACAAGAAACTTAAATATCTCATGAACAAACTGAACTAACAAGGAAAATAGACAGACTCATAGACAGAAAGCAAGATGGCAGCTAAGGGGGATGAGGGTGGGGGTGGAGGGATTGAGCAAAAAGAAAAAGGACTCGTGGACATGGACAATGGTGTAGTGATTGTAGGTAGGGGCACGGGGGTATAAGAAAACTAAATAGCCATAAAAAATCCAATAAAATAAATAAAAAATAAACAAGAAACTAAAATATATGGCATTATATTAATAGTTTTGCAATAGTAATCAGGAAGAATATTGTCAAATTAAAAAAATTAAGAGTTATGTTGCCCTGGCTGGTGTAGCTCAGTGGATCGAGCGTAGACTGCAAACCAAAGGGTTGCTGGTTCGATTCCCAGTCAGGGCACAGGCCTGGGTTGCAGGCCATGTTCCCAGTGGGGGCCACGTGAGAGGTAACCACACATTGATATTTCTCTCTCTCTTTCTCCCTCCCTTTCCGTCTCTAAAAATAAATAAATCAAATCTTTAAAAAAAAGAGTTATGTTATGCTGTAGCAAAACATTTGGTAAAACTGGCTCTTGTGTTAACTTGGAAAGCAGATCATGAATTTACTACTCCTGTATCTCTAGGATAGGAGTTGAAAAATGGTAGAGGATCAATTTATGTTTATAGTTATTTTCTGCTTTCAGCAAGTTATTACAGAAAAAATAAGTGAGCTCAGAAAAAATGGTTTATTTCTAAACAGACATTAAGGAACTCAGTGTACTGGAGAAGTCAAGTGCTTCTGGACCATAAACAGTAGGAAGTGGGATTAAAATGTATTTAGAAGGACGAGGGAGCAAGACCTCCTAGTTAATAAAGACTCAACTTTGTTGCATAAACAAAGAATGTGATTAAGTGTGCTGATTCTTAACAAGTCTGTTTTTTCAGATGACTTTTGCACAGACACCATTAAATTGATTCGGTGGGGTAATAAAACAGATGTAAGATGTAAGAATTATGTAGAAAAGATTTGGGTTGTGGTTATTGACGCAAGAAATGTCCTGAAATCAAGTATCATATTTCCTCATTTTAAGATTTTTTGTCATATTTTAACATCTTTGAAATCAGTATTTATCATGAAATTAATGGGGTTTTGCAATTACTAAAATAATCTGGAAGTGAACAGTGGAATACTCATTTAGATTCTAGGAATATTTTTGGATTCTTTGTTTTTAGAGGGAGGAAGCATACACTTTAGAGGTGAGCATACACTTTTGAAGTGGGAGAAGTGTACTAATTTGTACTTAAATGCAAAGCCAGTTTAAGAATCTAGTACCAATGGCTTCAGATTGTTTTATAGATTTCTTCTCCAGTGGTCCTGAAGATGACATAGAGGATGTTATTGAGTCAAAAAACTTTGCCATCTGTGACTAAATTGAGAACTAGTTACAAAGGTTAGTTTCTTGCATGTGAAAGCGGGTAAAGGAATACTTTAACCCATTTGTTTACTTATTATGTTTATGTGTACATATGCACAGAAATGACAGCGATAATGTTTTCCAAAGTGTTGTTCCTGTAGTAGATGCATATGCATCAATGCCTTTCTTAATTTAATTAGTACGATTATAGCTCTTTTATATTTCTATACACATTCATCTACTTCCTTTTACATGTTGGCAAGAGGTTGAATTAATAATACATTGCATTTATTTTTTCTATCCAGTTTAGACCCTTGAGAATCCTGAGAAGCTCAGCAAAGGCTACGTTGACAGATCTCATCAAGTCATGCACCCGATACCTTTCTCCTAATGTATCTATCTACCCTGGACTCCATTCAAATGGAAAGTTTACTCTCAAGAGAGTTCTTTCCTTATTTTTGCTCAGCAATCTTGAGTACTGTGGACAAAAAAAAAAAAGAGGCCGCCGATTAAATCTGACAAGCTCAGGGGTGGCCTGCATGGTGGGCCTTACAAATTCAGAGATCAAAAGTGATCATGTAGGATGGTATGAAACTAGAAGTTCCTAACTGCAGATTATGGCAGATAGTCATGTCCTGGGCCTGTATCTTTCTTGCAAAGGTCAGTCTTGTCCTTAACTAAACTGGTCTATTGTCTTTGTATCTAAGATAACATGGAATGGCAGGGTAATTTCTTTGTTTCAGACCCTTTAAAGCACAATCTCCCACCAGACACCAGAGCAGGACACCACAGAGCCCCTTACTGTTACTGTTATTTTGTTAAGTGCTGACTGCTAACTATCCTATACCCACCTATGTAAAAGAAGTAAGTGTGTATTCATTCATTTTACCTTTTATCCAGTCCCAGAGGTCTCCCTGACTTCCCATTTGCCTTCCCTGGCCTACTTAATCTATCACCAATGAATTTCATGTAAGCCACTTAAGCCTCCTCCCCTGACTGTAATATATAAAGTTAGGTGCAAAACTGTCATTCTCTGGAGCAAAATCCAGGAAATTTTGTTAGTTTGGCTCAAATTCATAAAAATTCTTACAGGCTTGGATGTATCTGATGTTGACAAAACAGACTGACGTTTTGTGTCCATCCAGTGGAGATTATGTGAGAAAGTGGATTTAAATCAATCCCTCAGATATTTAGTTTATATGGAATTCAAAAGACTAATATATAAGGATCAGAATTTTGAATAAGGAGGATACATTGACTCGGAAACTAGTGTAGAACCCAAGGAAAATCTTTTGGCTTCTGATTTATTTTTTGTTTCTAAGAAATTCACTGAAGTGTTGTGTTTCTTAACGACATCAATAACATTTGACACTTTCATGCACAATGGAGTGGTTAATATCAGGAAAGACAATTTTATTTGCAGAAGTAAACTATATTATACATTTTAATGTGGGACATACTTGTAAATTTAATAACTTGATAGTTATTTCATAAAATGTTTATTCTATTGAGCTTTGTACTGTATTGGAGCCTGTCATCCTGTACTATACCTTTTTCATTTAGTAAAATTATTTGCAAAAAGCAACTAAAATGCATTTGGTGAATATTATCATGTATAAATATTCTTAGAATGAACCTGTACTATTTTAAGTCTGTATAAATAGATTTTATTAACCTTTTCTTGATTAATTAACCAATATTTACTCAAAATAACCCAAGAGAGCTTAAGAAACTATTGGAGAGAAGACAAAAGCAATCTCTACTCTTTGGAAGCCCATAGTCTAAGCAAATAATATATTATGTAGTTTAATGAAGTAAAATAGAGGAATGTGGTTTCCTGGGTAGCAAGAATTTATGTAAGGAGGTTATATTAGCTTGCTCAAAGACAAGATTAGAAAGTGTAGAAGAGACACAGCAGATAACTTTGTTAATTCAGTAGAACATTAAAAAGAAATTCAGTAGTATACCAATAGAGAGCTTACTACTATAAGCAGGAATAGCAGCAGGACAATGGTGAAAAACTTGAGATTCAGTCCTGTTCTGTTGAAAATGTTGGTCCTATTTTTTGTAAGTTTCATTGTATAGCTTCCAAGCAATGTGAAATACTCCTGTTTAAATCATGGACATTTCTGATAACCCATGAGAAGATGAAACAAAGAAGAATAAAAGAACGTTCTTAATGCATACAGAATGAAAATAGCCTTAAGGTTATGGATATCTGGGGCTTGAGAAGAAGACCTAGGTATCAAAGACAGAGAATAAAAAATGGTTTTGGTGAAATACATAGCAATTAAAAGATAACAATATTTAATAATTGTCTAATTTATTTAACATATGGTGATGTTTTAGAAAAACGACTATGCATTAATACTGGGACAGGAAAATAGATCTAGGTTTATTTTTTCAGAGTTTATGATAGAAAAATGTGTTATATTAATGTGTGATATTGCAGATAATTACCTGCATTGTAAGTTGTTCTAAGTGGTCAATGCAAGGGAAAGAGAAATGTAAAAGGGCCTAAATTAGTTTCCTTTTAAATATTAGCCTCTCTCCTTGGCAATATCAGACTATTATATATCTATAAATTTGGATTTATAGTAAGAACAATCACCAATATATTTTTGTGTCATTATATTTTAAGTAACATGCATTTAATACTATTGTTATAATGTTTATAATTGCTTTAAAAAGTCACAATTTGCATGAACTGTATACTGTTATCTGGAAAGACCTGTGGATTCTCATCCGTCTCCCTTTAATCCATTTGAAGATGAGAGCTGATATGTGTCATGGTTTCAAAGTGCTGAGTGTTGCTACTTTTTAGGCAATAATTAAAACTATATCAACTTTGATCTAGCATCTTGAGAGGCCGGAAACAATTGAAATCCCTTGAACTCGGTTTATTATGGTGTTTTCTTTGTTGCAGATCACATTGCAAAGTTGGTTGGAATAGGACAACCTAAATCCTTCTCCTCCTTGGAAGGTGGGTCTCCTGCAGTTCCAGTGAAGTTTCCCTGAGTTTATTCTTCCATTCTATGTCTGCCATTTTGAGAGGTACCCTCTATATAAATATATTATGTGAGAGATGTTGTTTTATTACTATCAGTATTTAGCTAGATATTGAAAAAGGGAGCTAAAGGGAACTTAGACATTGAGCTTAATAAATGTTGAGTCACGAGCCTGTGTGCTTTACCAGGAAGCTACAGTTTATGATGCTCCAGGGGACCAGAGCATTGTGTGCCACCAAAAGGATTAACACTCTTTCGCTAACTCTGGTACTAAAGTTTTGGGGTTTCAGGGGAAGTGAAGGACCATATAGGCCTCTCAGCCTAACTAGGGAGTGTAAACTCATCCAAAGCCAGTGAAAATTTGGGAAGCTGGTTATTTTGAGAAAACACCTGATCTGTCCCAAATCTAAGCTCCTAGATATAACCCCAGGAGAACAAAGAAGCTCGCTCTCTGTTGCTCATGACCTGCTTTCTCATGTGCACTCCGCTGTTCTCTCCATGCTACTTCACATATTGGATCAAGCCTGAAATGGACTACAGCTGGAAGCACATGCTAAGCTAAGCGGATGCTGACCTGGACTGTGATTGAATATGGAGCATAAACTCTGGGCAGTGGCCTTCATTGTGGCCATACTGAAGACAAGACTGGACTTCTTCCATAGTGAGATGGAACATTGAGAAGTCAGAACGGGAACTACCTTACCTGCATATCATCAATAAACGGCACCACAGAGCCACATCCTCCGGTATGGGTCCCAGGAAATTATTTTCCTTTAGATAGTGTAGTGCAAGAACTTCACCTCCACTGACAGCAGTTTGACCTGCATCCTCAGAGCCTAAAGCAGTAAATAGTAGTTACTGCGTTTTGCTGTGCATAATGTGCACCCACATTTTGGGCCCAAGCTTTCAGGAAACAAAATCTTTCATTTTAATTTTTAATTCATTTTTATATGTTTATATTTAGACACTTGTTTTCTGGATTATAAAGGATTATTACCCAAATAATCCTTTGGATTATTAAAAATTTTAGATTCATTTTTGAACATAGTATGGTACAAGAAATTTTATGTAACAAATAATTACAAAACACAAGAACAAATACAAGGTATTTCAGGTGCTACACTTGTATAATGTGCATCCTTATCTTTCCCTAAAAAATGTAGATGAAACAATGTGCATTAATGGTACTTTAAAAATTGATTGTGTTTATGATAAGTGACTATAGATTTGAAGCTACATTGTGATTTCAAGAAGGGACAGAGGGGTAGAAAGAGGTGGGGTATTGGTTTGAGTTTTAAACTAGGCCATATTTCAGACTTAGTTGTTGTTTTTTTTTTTTTTACCTTCGAAGCATAGCAGAATATGTCACCAGAAACTATGCCATTTTGACATAAGGATTGTTTTTTGCTGAAGGCATTTAAAAAGCAGCAAGTGTAAGAGGAGCATTCTAATCTCCCCTTTTCTTTCTGAAAACAGGTGATAAAAATTCTCATAAGGAAGATGCCCTTCCTGTATCAGGAGAAAAGAAACTTCTTCAGTGGTGAGTAAAAGCCAAGAGAATTCTGTACAAACAGACCTTGTTCAAATGATTCTTATCCTCCTTTAGCCTCCTGACATATTTAACTTCTCCACAATTGCCTCTCTTTTCTCAACCTAACATAAAAGCAAGTAGATTTCACTATTACTTTGGATCTTCATTTCTTTGTAAGGGCTCACATGTCATGTAAAGCTTATATAAATTTTTACACATTTTCCCTGTTAATCTTTTTTATGTTAGTTTAATTCTCAGGCTCAGCCAAAAAACCCGAGAGGATAGAGGTAAATTTTTTATCTCCTCTACACCTTATATCTCAAATTTTCTCTAGCTCAGATAACTTAAAGAATACATTGGGTTTAAGACTAAAAGCTGTCACTAACAATGCCTTAATAGTTCTCTCAGTCCACTGGGCTTCTACCACATACGAAGCACTAAGTGATAACAAGCCATTTGTGACAGTTCAAGAGTGCTAAGTTAGTCACATCTTTCTGCCTGCTTCATCGAATGTAGCTGCAATGTTCTTGATCACAATATTGAATATTTGATATCTAACGACTGATCAACTGACAATGCAATAAAAGTATATTTTACTTAAGATAACTTAGAAAAATTCAAGGGATTACATTAGCTAGTGCTTCTGAATATAAGTATTACAAATAAATATTCTAATTAGGGTATGACATTTTTCTCAAAAAAACAAAAAGTAGAATTATTAAATTTCTGTGTCTCCATCCTGTGTCTTATACTTTCTCTTTATAGTATTCGTGTTTTCAGATATCATATTTTGTGTTATACTGATAGCTAATGAGACTCAAATGTAACTTGAAAACTCATGAAAAGTCATTTTAGAAAAACAATGTAAAGCTTATATGAGCAATTTATTAAGTATATAACTTTAAGAAGAAAGTTCATACTTGCACATGTATCTCTCATTACCATCCAAGGTACGTAACACATCATTCTGTTTATAGTAAGTGCTAGGTTTTATTTTTGTCTCTTTCTAAAGCCTCACTTATATCTAACACAGAAAATATTTAATGATCATGTGTTAAATAAATAAATGTATAAAAGAATATCTGAAAGAAAGGATGAATTCATGACTAAATGATAGAGAAATATATAACAATCATTGGAGTTCTGGTTCATATCTCAAAAACTATCCTACTGTTCTGTGTCCTTTAATCATATCACCCAAAACAACCTAATTAAACAAATGTGTGTCTACATACTAATATGTATGTATGTATATATGTATTGTGTTTGCAGGTAAGTAATGTTATAAGGTTATTGTAACTCTAATACTTGATTTCTTCAATAAAGTTATTAAGAATTTAGTGAATGTTAATTCTTAATATTTTACATAACTCAATTTACGATATACCAATGTATTTTAATTTCTTCAGACTGTGTAAGAAAATATTATTTCAAGTTTGTTTTTGGAAATTGATAATACTAGGTCTACTCCAGCCTGTGAAATATTCACCCATATAAAATTAAGCTACAATTGATGCTGATTTTAAGCCATGTATAAAGTGAAATGCAGGACATGATGTATGATATCTTAATTATTTATTTTTTATGATAAGCTATCTTCAGGTGTTTATACTTATTTGTATGTATTTTTAAAAATTATTTTCAATTACAGCTTATACTCAATGTTATTTTTGTATTAGATTCAGGTGTACAGCACAGTGGTTACACAATCAGGTACTTCATTCACAAAGGGTTTCCCCTGATATTTCCAGTACCCAAATGGCAACATATATAGTTATTACAATATTATTGACTACATTTCTTTTTTTTTAAAGATTTTATTTATTTATCTTTAGAGGAGAAGGGAAGGAGAAAGGGAGAGAAATATCAGTGCATAGGGTTGCCTCTCGTGCATCCCCCGTTGGGAACTGGCCTGCAACCCAGGCATATGCCCTGACTGGGAATCGAACCCTGATTGTTTGGTTTGCAGGCCCGCACTCAATCCACTGAGCTATGCCAGCCAGAGCTTGACTGCATTTCTTATGCTGAACTTTACAAGCCCACAACTATTTTGCTCAGGTTTTTAAACTGTTAATTAAGTGTGGTTTCTATCAGTACCTCATCTCAGTTTCTAAAATACCTCAATAATGAAAAAGCCTTTCAGGACAATGTGGATCCATGAGTCTTAAATTCATGTGACTAATTTGTATATTAAAATAAATAGCACTCATTTTTATATTTCATGATTTGAGGAACCATAATGAAGTTTCTCTGCAGTATTGTTTCTTTTGACTTTGCCAAGTTCAAAGTGTTATGCTGATTCAGCTTTAACATACTTATGTGCCTTAGGGCTTTTTCCATGATGAATGAAAACCTTTTGGCACTTTCTTTTCTTGTTTCTCCAAAATCTCTGTTCTGATTTTGAGGGTCATGTGGTGAGGCCCATCTGTTTAATCAAGTTTCTGTTTGATGATGCAGGTAGACTGGAAAGTTGAAACTTACCCATACATTTCTTTAAGTATTGTAATTAGCCTCCTATATCTTCCCAGAAGCTAAGTAATGAGCAATTTTTAAAATGCAGATAATAGCAGAATGGAAGTTTTGCTTGCTTAAGCTACTTCAAAATCCCCATGGTTGAGTGTCTTCCTTCAGCCAAATTGGATCGGGTTGGTTTAAGAGTGCCTTAATATATCACTAAAGGATGTAAGCCAACTTCTTGGCTTAGGTGCCTGAAGCTATACTTGAGTAGAATTAGAGTCATTGTTCAAAGCCCATCTAAAAATATATGCATTTTTAACTTAATTGTTTAGAGTGAGGGAGCATGGATATTCTCTCCCTTTCAGAAAAAGAATCAAGTAATGTTATTCATTATTATTATTTTTCTTCCTAATGACTATATGTAACATAGGGGCACAGCTAAATGGGTTTTTAGACATGCCTTTTAGGCAATAACTGGGTAATGTAAACATAAAAAAAAAATCAGGGTTTGTATCTGGGCTTATGGGAGCAGGAAATAATAAAGATCCTGCTACAATAATCCCTTTGTGTTAACAGTAAAGATTTCTAAGGTATTTTAGAGTAGGAAATCAAGTCAGGTCTATGACTAATTTCAAAATGTGGGTGGTTGAAATGGGTTGATTAAAGGTGGGAATTTATGAATTTCTCCATATCTGTCTTGTTTAATATGCAAGTTGCAGGTACAAGTAGCTATTTAAATTAAAGTTCAACTAAATTAAAATCTAGTTTCTCGTTCACACTAGCTAATATTTCAAGTGCTCAATAACCACATGTACCTAGTGGCTAAAATTCTGGGCATCCCAGATATATAAAAAAATTATCATTACAGAAAGTTCTACTGGAATAAGCTGCTCCAGAGTAATGAAGGAAATTATTCCTCAATGTTTGGTCCCAGTGGGTCACAAATCCAAGCTTTAGCTGCCATTATTAAGCTAAAAATTCCTGCCCAGTTGGCTTAAAGCTATGCTTAAAAGGAGTGCTATTTTTAAATCACCTTGATTCATTTTCGGTACTTCTCAATGTTGGCTAATTTTTTCCCTATATATTTCCTATATCATCATCTAGATTTATTTGTTTCAATTGCCCCCTAATGTGCACTGAATATTGTTTTTAAGAGTAAATTTAACTGCAATTTTACTTTTAAGTGATCTTCCTAGGTAAAACCTTGGAATCTATTACATGTATGTGACAAATTTTATTTTTGCATGCGTGTTTTCAGGATTACCAATTAAACTTATTTAATGTATTTTATTTGCTTTCCATACATATTGAATTTTATAACTACGTCAATAATTTTAATCTCCTCTTAAAAATAACTACTCAAAATTAATCATCAATGCTCTTTACTGTTATTTCTGTCATGCCTATTTCATTTTTCTGGCTTTTTCCTATCTGACTTTTGACACATGAAATTATTTTTCCTCCTTAATGTATTTTCTAGATTTGGCAGCATTTTTCTTACTTTCTTCTGTTCTGAATATCTGTGGCTTTAAACATTTTTATTCCATTTTTGATAGCTTTTATTTTTAAATTATTATTAAGGGAAATATCAAAAGTATTTCAAAGTACAGAATGTAGTATAATGAATCCTTGTGTATATTTACCCAGTTTGGACAAAAACCAACTCATTATAAAAATTTTTGTCTATTCCTCTATCCACTTCTACCTACTTTCAAGATTCTTTCATAATATTTAAAACATAGTGTTTGTATGATTCCATTTCTCTCTCAAAAGGACAAAACTACAGACATGCAAAACAGATTAATGGCTGTCAGGGGACAGGCATAATATTCTATGGTCATAAAATAGTTGATATTTGTACTAACTGTACAAATCATCACATGGAAACAAATTGCTTAGAACTATATACATTTCACACAAATGTAGTTTAAAAATGGTGAAAACTGAGTAAAGTCTACAGTCTAGAGAACAGAGGTTTACCAAAATCATTTTCTTGGTTTTGATATTGCACTACAGCTATAGAATATTTCACCATTAGAGGAAGCTGGACACTGTGTACTATTTCTGAAATTCTCTGTGAGTATATAATTATTTCAAAATAGAAAATATTAAAAAATAATTTAATAGAATTAAAAAAACTAAAACACTTAGGGGTACAATAAACAAAGTAAGTGAAAGACCTGTACATGCAAAGTAGAAAATATTTCTGAAAAAAAAAAAAGATCTAAAGAATTGGACAGTTATACAATGCTTATAGATTTGAAAGTCAATATGATGAAAATATAAAATTCTCCCCAAATTAATATAGAAATTCAAAGTAATCAAAACTAATTCCAGCATAATTTCTTATAAAAAATTGAATTTTGTAAGGAAATTTATATGGCACCACAAAGACCTGAAAAGGAAAAAGCAATCTAAAAAAGAACCACCTCACTTTAAGAACTATTATAAAACTATAATAATAATAAAATAGCCATATTGACATGATAATAAGAAAAATACCAAAGTCAGAGAATAGACAGTTCAGAAATAGACCTGCACAAATTTGGTCAATTATTTCTGACAGAGTTGCCCCAAGCAATTCAATAAAACTTTTTTGACATATAAAATTTAAAATAGTGTATATCCACAAATGAAGAAAGAGAATATCAATCCCTATCTTTTATCGTGTACAGAAGTTAATTTGGGATAGATCATATATTGTACCTATGTAGAAAGTAAAAGTATAAATCTTATAAGACAGAAGACAGGCAAATATTTCTTAGACAAGATGCAAAAAGCACATAAAAATTTAAAGGAGTAAATTAAACACTAGAAATCATTACAATTTTTTTAAATGCTGCTCTCTAAATAACACTGTTAAAAAATTAATACTCAAACCACAACCTGGAAGAAATTATTGGCAAAGCATATGTTGGGAACTGCCCTGCCTGGTTTCAGGACCTGTAACCCACCCCCCAACCATGGCTAAGGCTGAGTGAGCGACCTTCAGACCATAAGCCACTAAGGAGACAAAGCTTATGTCCCTGGCAGGAGTGCTGCTTCTGCTCCTTCATCCATAACTATCCCCCAATGCTTGATCAGTTAGCCAATGATGGGTAAGATTCCCCAAGGGGGGGACGACCTAAGAAAGGCATGATCATGTGTAGGCCCCAGGGAAGGACTTGGGGGCTATGGAGAAAGGGGGTGATGGACCCTCGCCCCTCAGCTTTGACAAAGCCTGAGTCCTCATTCCGTCTGTGAGAAGTCTCCTAATTTCTTGGTTATCTTGCCTCCTCTGCTTGACTTAAGCCGGAAACAATGACAGAGGGTGGTGCAGCCCTGTGCTAGAAAGGGCGGGCTCCCCCAGGTGATCTGGCTTGAGAAAGGATATGTAAAATCCTGTGAAACCTACTTTGCTAAGAATGCTCTTAATTAAATCATAAATGTCTGAGCAGGAAATGAGATTGTTTCCCAAAGTTTCATAGCCTTTTAGCTAATAGACCCTGACTCAGAAGAAGCCCTAATAATTCTTTGTATGCTATCTACTGTTTGATCCTTATGCTTGACAATGATTAATGAACTATACTTGTATTCCTGTGCAAATTAAACCCAATAAAAGCTGGCCTAGGCCAGGGCGAGAGATGCTCCCCCTTGAGGGAGTAGCTTTACCATCCCTTTTCCTCCACAGGCCTCGGTAGTCCATGTGAATGTGTCTCATATTTCATCCATGATGCCACAGGCACTACGAGCCAGTGTCCACATAAAGTATGTGTCTTACAAAAAACAAAATCAAATATATGTCTTATCTGTCAATAAAATGTCAAACAAGCCAATACGCAAAATGGGCAGAAGACTTGAATAGACACTTTACAAAGAAATACATTAAAATTGGCAAAAAATAAAAAGTAGACATCATTTATCATCAAGAAAATTTAAGTTAAAACAATGATAAAAATACTACTGCAAAATTACAAGTTTGACTGAAATTTAAAAGTCTGAGAACACCAATTGCTGTCAGCTAGGGCAAGTGATAGGAACTCTCATACATCTGTGGCAAGTGTGTAAAATGATACAAGCACAATGGAAAATGCTTTGGCAATGTATTATGAAGGTAAACATATAATTTGTCATAGGACATAGGATTCTAGATATTTATCAAAGAGAAATGAAAATATATGTCCTCAAAAATGTCTATGAGAATGTTTATAATATCTCTATTCACACTAGCTAAACACCAAATACAAACTAAATATACATTAATAACAGAATTGATTAACAGATCAATACATTTATCCTTAATAATAAAAAAGGAACAAACTACTGAAGAATTCAACAATATGCATGCATCTAGCAAACATTATGCTGAAAGAATACAGACACAAAAACTACATACTATGTAATGGCATTTGAATGAAGTTTTAGAAAAGACACAACTAATATATGGTAATTAAAAAAAATAGAAAAATGGTTGCATTAGGTATATGGGTGTTGATTGGGAAAAAAATGAGGGAACTTTCTGAGATTATGGTTATATTCTATATCTTAATAATGTCTGGTTACACAGATATACAAATTTGTCAAAACTCATGAAATTATACACAAGATTTTAACATTTCACTGTATGTATCTATAAACTAAAATAATTATAAAATATTGAATTTCACTTAGTTGGTTTTTATTTAACTCTTTATCTGTTTGTAATTCTGAAACTACTTTATATATTCTATATATATGTACACACACACAATTTCTATATATGTATATACACACATGAGAGAGAGAGAGAGTGTGTCACCAGATAAAAGAGGTCTAGTTTTCTATGGCACATTCTGGAAAGTCTTTTTAACATATGCCATTTGTATAAAGACCTGGCAGAGGTTTAGGAATGAGTCTAGAATGTCCAGAGGAAGGATATTCTATATCAAAAGAATAAAAAAACTAAAGAAAAACACTGAAATTGATGGTGTAAAACTTCTGGTGTGATAAAAGATGAAGGGGAAGGTCAATGTGGAGGAATATAGTCAATGATAATTTTAGAATCTTGGCAGAGTGCAAAATATTATAAGGCCTTTTTGGTCTTTGTGAAGATTATTTGATTTACTCTGAGAGGAATGGAGAGCTATTATGTAGTTTAAAGCCAAGAAGCAATGTGTTTTGTGGATAGACTGTAAAAAGTCCACAGCAGAAGTAATAATCCATGTCAGCGATGATGATAACTTGGGACAGAATAATAACTAAACAGAGGTGGTGAAAGTAAATTCCAGATTTCAGAAATTTAGATTCAAAGATTTCAGATATGTATACTAGATATATAATTTATTTCAGATATTTAGTTTTAGGTAGATCTCTCACAGAATTTGCTCATTTAAGAGATGCCAAATAAGCAGTTGGAAATGTGTCTGTACTTTAGCAGAGCAATCCAAGCTGGAGAAATATGTTTAGAAGGTATTGGTGTGGGTTTATATATAAAACTATGAGTTTGAATGCAACCATCAGGAAAGGTGGAATAGACCAAGACAATACAAAAACAAAGGCTAAGCCTAGGGGCACTCCATAGTAGGCTTTGTGAAATGGGAGGAATTTAAGAAGGAGAATGATTAGCACCAGACAGAGATACAGTAGTAGAAATGAGTCAGGTGATGTCTTAAGGCAAAAAGATAGGATTTCAAGCTAGAGGGAGTGGTCACTCTGTCAAATATTGCTGGTAGCAAAGAAATGTGAAACTACAGTTTTGCCATTGGCTATTATTGCTGACATTAACAAAACAATTTTGTTGAATGGTGCTGTGAAAGCCTAATTAGAGTGTTTACCAGAAATGACACACCAGGAGAAGCACGTCTGACTTTGAAAAGAGAAAATTCATTCAAAAGATCATAGTGAGAAAGGACCATTGTTGGAGGAGCTGTAAGGTCAAGGAGGAAGAAATTGTAGCTAATGACAAAGATCAATTAAGAAACAAGTTTTAAAAGCATCAAAGACACGGAAGACTTTTTGACATAATGTCTTTAAATAAGGTGAAGTTACTTTAAAAAACATCATTAAAAAACAAAATCTTATACCAACCCAGAAAAAAAAAAAACTCTCCAAAATGGGTAAGAGGAAAAATAAAAACACTTTTACTATTGAATAAGTTTTAAACCAGACAGAACTCTTACCCTTTTATATAGCCAAACAGGTACAACCTGTTAGTCAATTTTGATAAAGAACTGAGAGGCATTAAAAAGCTTTATTTATAGGGTTTTTTTTTTTGTTTGTTTGTTTGCGTTTTGAATTACAATCGAGGAGACACAGACTTGGGTAGAAACCCCAAATGTGTCCTGAGGGGGAAAAAAAGAACTGAGTTTAAAAAGACAGAAAAAAGGGGTTTTCAACAGGACTATAGAAATTGTTTTGAAAGAGCTGTAGTTTGTGCTGGTAAGTGGACTTGCCCTATGTTCTGCGCGATGAATTGCTTTTGTCTATTCATCACGTGAATATTTTATTGTTTAACAGAGAGGTTGGTGATGCGGAGCCAGTTCCAGGATCGGTATCAGGAGGTAGTCATGTGGTTTATCCCAGTTCAAAAGTTCAGTTTCACATGGAGGGGGGTGAGGTGGTCTCCTTTCCCAAAGGCCTCCAAACTCCACTTCAGATTGTTCTCTTGACAATATAAGCTCCATTTTGCTGTTTTTCTTTCACAAACTCATTGGCATAGGTGTTCTCAAAGAAGAACTAGTATCAGTACAAGGACTTGACAGCACCACTTGTCACACATAGGTCATCCTAGGTTCTCCTGGTCATTGGGATGGCCATCTGTGTTTACTAATTGGCTTTTTCCAAAGGAAAGATGAACTTTTCATATCTTGATGACAGCAGGAACTT
Source organism: Carollia perspicillata (assembly GCA_004027735.1). NCBI lineage: Eukaryota > Metazoa > Chordata > Mammalia > Chiroptera > Phyllostomidae > Carollia > Carollia perspicillata. The sequence continues at coordinate 2,725 of PVKM010001383.1, read as the reverse complement.
GGGCAACTTGGAGTGCGGTTCCCACTGAAGCCAGGCTCCTGCCCTCCAACACATCCCCCTCAATGATTACATTTCAAAGACATGGCTTCCTGGTTCTCGAGAACAGCATTATTGGATCTCAAAGCTGGCAAGAGATTTATTTAGCTTTTAAAAGATACACCTACATTCTAAAGAGACAGGGAAAAAAATTACATGCATGTCAAAGTAAATGCTCTAAAAAAAGAGAGACCTGTCCTTTCCTTGTTTTCAACAGGGAGAATTAAAGCTCTTATTTTTAGTTTGTATTTGTCCTTAGCGTTCACAGGAGCAGATACTGATTTTATATAGGAGCATGAATTCTTTCATAGAGACAGAATGTGATGTGGAAGCAAATACGTGTCCACAATCTCTTATCAAAGGTCTTTGTAGCTAGATGTTATAAAATATGAACTATTTTTGGATTATAGACAAGTAGTGCTGTGATATATACTTCATGTATTAGGAAAAACTCTAGTTAAGTCTTAAGTAACACCCAGTAATCAAAATATTAAGATGTCTGCAGGGAAATATATGAATATTCACATTAGTTAGAATAAGAAGACCATAAGTAGCTATACAATCATTTCAGTCAAGTTTTGCTAAATGAATTTAGGTCATGTCAGGTCAAGTTTTGTAACCAGTTGAGATATAAAAATCTTTCAACTTTCACAGTTTTTTAAAACATGCTTGTGGATAAAAGATTTGGGAGTTCTAAGGGGAGTGAGATAGTGAGTAAAAAAAGAAAATACAGTATGATTCATAGAAAGCATTAAGGGGTCTCATATGTAGCCCTTTAAGTTGAAAGTGACAGTAGTCAGCATGCCTATGCATTCCTCCCCAACCACATTTATCTGCACATTAACATCTCAAAGAAAGCAGAAAGACTGAACCAGGCCTAGTTATTTCCAGAAAAATTGTGAAAAGGGGCAAAAGTGTTGAGTATACCTGTGAGATAAACGGACTCTAAGTTAGGTAACAAGAGAAATGAATTTCTCAGTGAGGGTCTACCACTTCAATAGTGAGAGGGGTTGGAGTGAAATTCTTCAACAGGCATAAGACTAGGGGTAGCAGAGGCAGTGAGATGCAAAACTAAGCAATGGTGTACACAATGGAACTCAGAGCTGAGATTATAATGTTGCAGGTTACCATGGCAAGATTTGTGTACTATTCATGGGATTTAGTGACCCAGTCAAGATGGAGAGTTTTGGGAAAGAACATCTGTATGGAAATTGGAATTATAAGAATTGTAATAGCAATGGGGCTGGAGAGAGGAATAGGAACCCAGGATCCAAAATATTCAGGGAAAGAGGGGAATAACCCTCTACAAAAAAGTACAACCAACAACTTCCTATTGTTCATATTTAAATTGAATATTTCTCCCCTTTCTTACATTTCTATTTAGAAAGCTGATATTTCTCCATGTTTTTATTGGCATATTAGTTATTTGATTTTTACTGAAAATGCTTCCATTTTCCTGGTAAGTTACTGTTTCATTAATGTTATTAAACTAGAATAAAACTTTTGAAACTCCTAAGATTCATAAATCAAACAAAAAACTTAAGGAATTTTAAAAATTAAATTTAAATTTATTTTCATATATAAATTTAAATTTAATTTTTCACAATATTAAAAGTGATGCTAGGTATGCAATGTCAGAATTTATCATTGTAGCATATCCCAAGCTGTTTAAAAATGCATACCAAATGTAAATGTTCCTCTCAAAGTTTTAAACCAGCAGTATGGAGACTGACCAAGATAAATTCAATGATATTTAGTTTTAGAAATCTGTATAAATAATCAAGACAGATGGTCAACTTTCCATTATGGGTATTTGGTAAAAAAAAAAAAAAGGCTCATTGATTATTTCTCTTCTGAATGGGCTTGGTGGGTAGAAACAAATCAGATAATAAATTGCTAGACCTGTGATCTTTTTATCAAATACTTGAGAAACTATTTGCTTTTCTTTCTTAAGGAAAAGATTCTCTACATGCAATATTTCATACATTCTATTTTTCTAAATCTGTGGAATTACGAAATTGCATTTTCTATCACAATATAAATCTCATCACAGGCATGTTTGCATAGATGATGGCACCAATTTTATGCTTATTTATTAATTCATTCTTAAATTTGGTTCAAAGTTAAGAATGCATTTGGTTATTGATCACGATGTATTATCCACACCATGGAAAGAACCCTGCAATTTGTATCATCTTGCTAATTCTGAACAATTCAGGAAATTATATGAGTTGTGTTTATTTTCATTAAAATTTTTCCATATATACCTGACAGATAATGGCATGTAATTAGCTACATATAGTTATGAGCATGGTACTGTTTATAAATTTACAAAATTATAATGGCTTTCAGGTATACCATACATATGTACCTATATATAATTATATATAGACATGTGTATACATTATGTATATATGTTAATACATGTTTAGAATTCTCCTATGGTATTATATTTATATTATACTTTCAATTATGTTTACTATAGAACTCTCTTATAGGGATATTTTTCTCTTTTTTACATAATGTAAAAATATACTATTTGGTATAAACTTTATATGAAATAATGGCAAAAGCTACATTTCTTTAGACAAATTAATTTACTCGACATATTATTGTCACTAATATTTTTAAATTATGAAATAAGATTTGAAAAATTATTTTGGCTGGGCTTTCAATAAAAATAATTCCA
>PVKM010001382.1:0-78892 GCA_004027735.1 Carollia perspicillata | reverse complement strand
ATCAAGAAAAACAAAGTTGGTGGAGGTGGGGTGGAAGAATAGAGGGAAAAATAAACTGCAGTAGATTTTTTTAAACAGACACATGAGCACAATAAGGAAGGGATAGCCAGAAACTTTCAGAAAAGATTTGAAACAAATACCTATTTCAGTGACCTCACAGGGTTATTATGAAGAACACAGGCTTTGAATCATATAAATAATAGTAAATATGTCAAATGGTATGGTTGGGGATTTGAAGTTGCCAGTTACTCACAGGCACTTCCCCTCCAAACTCCAAGTCAATGGGGCTAGCTTTATTTCTGCCTATTTTGATTTAAGAACGTGGCAGGAATGCGAACTGAGAGTGGGTTTCCTAATAGATTCTCTCTCCTCTCCAAGGCCAAAGTTCAGGCGAAGAGACTACATCTGCAGAGCACACACTTACGTAGCTGGTGACGTGGAAGATCATGGCCAGCCTGTACCTTACCAAGCACAGAAAGGCATGAGATTCAAGCTGAATCTGCTCGTGCTGAGTTCTGAGATTCAGGGGGCACATTCAGCCTGCCTAAGGGAGAAACAAGTACACCAATGGCTGGAGTACTTGAGCATCTCACCAATCAGATACATTGTTCCCCCTCCACAAGGAGAAGCTGTTATGAAACAGAAGAAGGCGGGTAGGTTCTTTGTCCCCATTATGTTTGAACAATAGAAGTTCCTCATGTACAGGTTGGCAGGAATTAGGGGGAAAGAAGTGGTTTCTATTGACATTATTTTCCCAGTCATCACTATGGCCTCTCTTCTCTTTTTAGTGACATAGGATTCGACTCTTTGGAAGGATCTTCCGGGCAAAGGCTGGGTGAGCAGGAGGACTGCGGGCATTTTCACGGTGAGGAGAGGGACAGTAGTGGCGGCCGATAGCATGATTCCTCTCTGGCTCCCATAACCCATTCTAATCACACCAGACAGTAAACTCCGGAGCCTGGTTGTTCCCTATTCACAATGTCTTTCCAGTCTCCTACCTCCCTAGGAACCCCCGAACCATGTAGAAAGAATTTACCATTACATAATTCATAATTTACCATTACATAAAGGATACACAGCTACAGACTTTAATCTTAGTAGTGTTTAGGTAATCTCTCTCTCTTACACACACACAGCCCCAAAAAGCATGATTTATAAACCTTTCTATATAAATGTGGATTGGAGGTGTGTGGGGGGAGGCAGGGCATTCAAGAATCATTGTTTTTTATGGGTCCACATGACACCAGCAGCGGCAATTATAAATCCATTAAGGTGTAATTGACAACACAAATGCACTAAAGGTGTGCTCCTCTTGTTTCAATTGTGTTTAATGCAAGTGACATTCTGTGTTTTTCACAGTGAGGCTTCTAATCAAGGCACAAATAATCTTCTAATTAACCACCTTTGTCTATCCTCCAGAATAAAACGCAGTCTTGCTTCGGGAAATCAAGTAGGTATGAGAACCTTCCCAGCTTTTACCATGAGGCCTCTCTCTCCTCTCCCGATGGCTTTGCCCTCAGAGCCAGAAACACAGTGCTTGTACATCGAGAGCCTCATGCCATCATGGAGAGAATCATGCCAGTGTCTTTACCAATGAGGCATATTACAAAATTGGAAATTGTGACTTGGTCATAATTTCTAGCTTTCTATCCAGGGGCTTTGACGGTCCTTTGTAAAAGCAATCCCTCACAATCCCTAGCCAGCAATTCTCGAGCCTGACTGCATGCACAGTAGAATCAACCGAGAGGGTTTTAATGCCCACAGTGCCCACATTCCTATTCCAGAGCAATGTACAATAATCAGAATCTCTAGAGGTAGGACCCGCTGGGAGGTGATTCTAATCTGCACCAGAGTTGAGAATCACTAACACAGGCAAAGGTCAGCTGTGTCTTTCTGTAAAGGGCCAGTTGGGAAATACAGGGTCCGGCACCAATAACACCCCTTTTTTATTACAAAGTCTTTTATTACAAAATCATAAGCGTGTAATTCTTAACATAACAATATCACACTCAAGCACACCATATGACATTTTAGGTGAGATGTTCAAATTAAAACTATAAATTATTATACCCATGTCATTACCCTACCAAACACACTCAAGCAGGCGCTACTTCTGCTGAGCCCTGTATTAGCTTGTGTCACAACTATTCAACTCTGTCACAGCTGCTCGACTCTGCGATGAGAGCCGTAAACAATAGGTAAGGGAATGGGTATGGCTGCCTGCCAGTAACACTTTCTTTATAAATGTGACATAGTCATTTATGATAAGAAATACACATTCTATCTTCCTCTCCATTTCTGACACAGAGCTCCTAAAACCCTTGAGATTTCCAAAGTGATTTGAACATAAAGGGTCTTCTGTTATGTCAGTGAGGTGGCTTTTGGAAGACACCTATGGATGGGAGTTGGTTGCCAGGAGAACCATTCCTGGGACTAGAGGGCTGGAACTTAAAAAGTTCCCACCCTTCAGACTTCTGGGTAAGGGAGAGGGGCCAATGACTATTGGCCAACGATTTAATCAATCATACCTATGAAATGAAGCCCTCATAAACAGGGTTTGGAGAACTTGCCAGTTGGTGAACATGTGGAGATATGGGGAGGATGGTGTACTCACTGGGGCTTGGAATTTCCTTGGCCTTTCCTCAAATACCTTGCCCTGTGCATCGCTTTTATCTAGCTGTCCCTGAGTTATATCTTTTTATAAGATATAAAATCACTGGTTTATAAGATATAAAATCACTGGTTTTATGAACCAGTGATTTGGTAAGTAATGCATTTTTTTGGAGTTCTGAGCTGCTCTAGTAAATTAATTGAACCTGAAGAGGGGTACTGGAACCTCCAATCTGGAGCGGGTTGGTCAAAAGCATGGGTAACAACATGGTCTGGGGACTGGCACCTGAAGTGTATGTGCCTTGCGGGGAGCTCTTGTGTTACTGTGCCCTAAATCTATGGAATATTTTTCTGTCTATGGGTGGATAGTGTCAGAATTTAGTTAAATTCTAGGACACACAGCTGATGTCACAGAGAATTGCTTGGTGTAGGAACCTCCCTCCTCCCACACACATTATAATTGGTTCTCAGAACCCTTTCAATAACCTAAGGCAGCAAGCCATATTTGGCCTGCTATTATGGAATTGGATGAACAACCCATTAATCCTGACTTCAGCTTGAAAATGCAGTAATTAATTTAATAAATGAGCACCCACCACTGTGTGTTGACAAACAGCAAAATACACTACAGAAAACATTAGTTTTGTAGTAAAAAACAGCTGGGTTCAAAACCTTGCTTGCACTGCCACGGATGCTGTGTAAAAATACAGGAATGCCACTTAGTGTCTGTGAGATGCAGCTTCTTCACTTTCAAAATGGTAACAATGATTCTTAGGTCAAAGGGCTAGGGTGCCACTAGATTTCTCATGAAAATGCAGTAGTTTCTCTAGCTAATAATACCCCACATTTATTGAGTATTTACCACATAGCAGGGGCTGTTATTGTCATTTCTTATTCATCATGCTATTTCATTCTCTCTGAAAAAGATAAAAATGGCACAGACTTGCCATCAATGAATTATTACCACAATTGCTACATTTCAAGAGGAAATGTGGTTAAGTGGTGGATGCCAAAAGATTTGCAATGCTCTATTCGAAATTGAGGATGGGGAGATCTCATACATGTGGGTTAATTAAAATCTTCAGAAAAACAAATTGTAATTAAAGGCTGGGTCTAATTTATTTTTACAGGTCTGGGAGAAGTAGAAAGAAGAGCATGGGAAAAATAGGTGTGGAAGTAGAAAACTATGGGATGTATTTAGGGATGGAGGCCTGAGGTATGGAGTGGTGCTAGTGAAGTGAAAGGTGGTTATTTAGGAAAGTTAGCTTAGACTCAAAATATGCAGCCCTCTGATTTCCAGGTTTGGCAGTTCAACTTATTATAAATCAACAGAAAAATATTTAAGGTTTTTAGAGGTGAGTGTTGTGCTTCGAGCGGTGATTTGAAAGATTTATCTAACAGTGGGTGGAAGAAATTGCGATGTTATTTCTTTATTATGCACATTACATAGAGTTGTAATGATTAAACAACTTAATATAAGTAAAGCTCTTAGAGCATTGTCTGGCAAAGAGTAAGTACTATGTAGCTCTTAGGCATTATTATTGTTCCATAAATGATATGGAATCATTATCCAGCCTTTTTCTTATTTTTCTCTTTTCATTCGTCTAGTTTAACAAGGCTTTAGAAGAAATTACAGATGTATGTACATCTAACATTCTTTAATGATTTTAGGAAAACAACTCTAAAACTCAGAAATAAGGCAAAGAAGATGGTGACCAGACTGTTGATGTCATTGTGGTGAACTAATAAGCCTGTCCACAGATTACTGAACTTAGACCTGATACATTTATAAATGGAGCTACAGGAGGTTTTGAGCAAAGGAGAACCTGTGTGCCCAGAAATACAGCAATGGAATGTTCAATGAATGCAAACAGGAGAGAGGACCCTGGAGTTCGGTTAAGGTTTCCAGGTAAGAAGTTAAAGGAATCTTAAAGATCATGTTGGCAGCAGCCATGTGGAGGAGAACATGGATTTAAGAGTCTTGGTATGTTTAGTGCCATTAACAAGTAGTGGGTGATTGAGTGAGGAGCAATAAGGAAGAAGTCTAGATCAATGTTTTCTAAATAAGTGTCATCAACAAACCTAAGGAGGTTTCCAGAAGGAGATGGTGAAGTTGTGGTTGAGGTGTGGTAGATTCCATTTGACTGTGTTCAGTTGGAGGTATTCAGAATAGAGCTGTCGTGTTCACTTAGAAATGTGGGAAATAGTCAAATCAAATAGGAACCTTGTAATTCCACAAATGAGATAAGTGAAATCCATGAGCAATTTTCCATGCAGAGATTCCCTACTGTTTCTTCCTTTCCTGATGTTTCAAAATTTGGTCAGTGAAAAAAAATCATATAGAATATACTTGAATTTGCAAGAAACCTCATTCTCTCCAGCAAATCACTAATCTCTGCTAACTTATGCCTAGGGTACAGTGTTTTCCAACCTGTTTTCATTTAGGGAAGACTTTTTTTGCTCACTACCTCTTAGATCTGATCTACATTTCATAATGAGCTCATTAATTTTCCTGTTTTCTCATTTCATGGTTCATACATTTGAAACACTTCTTTTATTTACTCAAGAAGAACAATCACCAAAAAATCTGAAGTTAAAACAATCAATTATAAAATATTAAAATGGGAAAATGTGTGAAAAGCCAACATAGCTCTCTGTGTTTTTTCTCTAGGGAATTATCAGTGATAGAGTCAAACACTTTGTGTTGGCTGAAGGTCTCCTAGGAAACACTGTGGATGAGAGGAGTCTGAAGGGCCTGGGAGCCATGTTTGAAGGTAACTGGGAATCAGGAAAAGTTTCTGAGATGAGTATTTGCACAATTGGGCTCTTTTAAGTATGTGACGTGTATCCCATTACAGTAGACAAGACTACAAAGGGACAGGTGAGTTAGGAAGCTCTGAAAGTAGGCCGTGAGATTGCGACTATTAAAAAAAAATACATGAAAGATATGCAGAAGTAGAATTGATAACATTTAACAAAATTTTAGATAAAAGGAAGGAATAGTGAGAGACATGAATCAAGGTCTACTGCATAATTTGTAGCCTGGGTGGCTGAAGAATGGTGGTACAATTCCACACATCAAAAAAGCTGGCAGGAGAAGATGAAATTTGTTCTTTGTTCCCAAGCAAGGAAGCTTTTGAACATGGTCATTAGATTATCTGCTCAGTGCATTTATTGAGAAGGAGATGATTATGAGGCGAAGAGTAGGATAAGGAGGGAAGCCTTGGGAAGCTCTTTGGTTTCCATTTGAACAGAAGAAGGATGTCTTTCTTTTGCTGACCCAATATACCGGTGGGCTCCAAGCCCTCATATAGTAAGAAAGTTTCCTGAGTCCACTTTCCAGGAAGTGTCATTGCAAGAGACAGAGCATCTGTGATGAGCTCTGTCTCTTGTCCCAGTGGAAACACCATGTACATATCCGATGGATCACTGCCTCCAGGTCACCAAGGACAGGGCTGGGGAGTATGGACATGCAAGGAGTGAGAAGCTACTAGAAAACCATAGGCTCTTCATACAATGCATACTCATATACTATCTTCTAATATTGTTTGAGTGCTACTTATTTAAAAGTCAGTTTTGTTTTGATTTTTATTTTTAGACAACTCAAGACTCCCAAAAAATGCTTGCCATTTTTTTTCAAACAAATGTCTGCTGATATCACTATAGTAGTTCAAGAAAAGTGAGGCTTTGCTCGCCTCTCAAAATATCAGTAAGGGCCAACCCTCTGCATTCTACCTTTCTATTTTTATTGAAAAATGGGAAAGCTGTTAATTTTCTTGTTTTGTTTTGGCTTTTGCTAAGCTTTGTCTTACACCCACAAGTAGCCTAGCAAATGTAATGGCTTCTGACAATATATTGTGGGCAACCACAATTGCATGAATTGTAGGATAGTGCTACTTATTATGACCTTTATATTTTGGGTGACTGAATTAAATCCTGCATTGTTCTGTGGCTACAACCCCTGTCTCCCCGCAAGAGAAAGACCTACTCCAAAACAAAGCAAACACACACACAAAAATCAGTTAAACTGATGAATTCCTACACCTCCAGTTTTACAAAACTAATTAGTAATCAGTTGTTGTAATACATTCAATCAGTATGGTCACTTAGAATTTTTGGTCTGTAATTTATTTTGTAGCCCTTATGTCCAGTGAGCACATTTATGAATTGTGCTAATGAAGCTGATACTGATAATTTTTTTTCTTTAGTTATACTCAGTTTGATTTTACTTTCTAGCTCTTTTGAAAAATCATCCTTCAAGTGAATAACGTCAGAATTTTTCTCCCTACAATCTAATGCAACAACCATCTGCACCTGTGCCCCCTTTTAAAAGCATCTGTTGTTGTAGTTACTTTTAAAATAACCAATTGCTTACTTGAACTAATCAGATTGTGTTGATAGCTAAGGGCACTTTTATACTTCCCAAGTAGGATTTATTATCAGGTTAAAGAAAACCATTCCATTTTATAGTAACAAATACCTTCTATTATCTTCTCCACTCATTTTTTTTACCTGTATTATTAGTTTCTGGAAGGTTTCCCAGCTCAGTAACAATCCCCAGCTCCACTAGCACTCAAAATATGCAAATCTTTACTTTGCTGTGTCTTTATGCTTTTCTCTTAAAAAACAAGAAAAAGCTTCCAGGTTCTTCGATGAAACAAATAGCCGCCTGAAGAAGGAGATTAAGGAAAACTCATCTCTATTTGCTGCACCCAGTGACTCTACAACCAGTCACCTTGTCACCAGTAATTATTATGTTGCAGTTTCCATTTCAGGAGGTATCAGCGAATGGAATCACACCAATCCATCTGTAACGCCATCAGAGGGATGCCAATGAAAATGAGTGAAATTGCAGGGGGAAAATGCCTGCATCTGAAACAAAACAAACAAAGCATACAGGGTCCCTAAGAGGGTTTTTATCAGGACAAACAGTATCAGTTTAGCTCACAGAATTAGAAATAAAGAGCTTCTTGTTCTTGGTTTGTATGTCATAAAAGCAGAATGTATGGCCACATGCCAGGTGTTGCTGGTGACAGTGCTTTAAAAATATAGGTTCTTTCTTAGACAGGAAAACTCTTTTTTCATTGGAGGCTAATGTTACCTTACATTTTGCCTCATCATCGAGATTAACATGCTCATCTACGACTCATAACACTCAGCATTTCCTACTCTTCTGTGAATCCAACCCAACTTAAAGGGGCTTAAGCAAAAGAGAATTTCTTGCATAGCACCCTTCTCAAATATGTCACTCAAATAGTTAATTGAAAGCCCAGGACTGGAGTTTGCCTTATTAACAGCTGTATTCAGAACCTCAAGTAATGTCATTAGAGCTTAATTCCTTTCCCTTTGTCTATCAGTCCAGTCCTCCTCTTGGGCTGTGTTCTAAGATGGTATATGCAGCCCCAGGTATTTTATCTTATCAGCTGAGCACAACCGGTAATTCTCCCACCTGCATCTCCCTCCTGGGTCCTGGGCCCATCTCAGAAACAGTTGCTCCGACTGGATTGCCTGGGGTACATCTAGTTGACCCAGCACAGGCCATCTGTCAAAACTTGAGATGAAAGGAGGAGAAAGATGGCTTCCCAGTGGAAACCCAGAGTGCAGTTATTGGTATATGGGTGAATAGATGCCAAACACACAGAAACAAATGTTAACCATCTACCAGCCTTTGAAATGTTTTAAGCAGTGGCTTTTCTTGACTTCCTTTGTGAAGAAAGCTCCTTTCAGTCCGTGGGCAGAGGAAATCCCTCACCACCTGGCATTTTCATAGCACTCAAATGTGTTTTGACCACAGCTTTTATTACACTGTCACATTGCTGTTTCCTTAGACATCTTTCTCTCCATGAAGACAGAAAAAAAATTACCATTCTTTTCCCTCTTGGACAAACTTCAACAGTGCCCCCCTAGTAGAGTTTCAATAAATGTTTATGACACAAATGATTACATGGTTGGTTTTCATATATTCAGACCATTGGACTTTGGTTGACATTTCATTTTCTTTCAGTGAGTCTAGGATTCTCTTCCCCTGAGAAGACTGCGCTGATGGTTTTTGTTTCTACTTTCTGTTTTCAACAACTAAATCACTCCTTAAAACTTCATGGGTGAAATTTATAGAATAGAGATCTCCTCCATGAAGTGTTTTTTAGGCACTGTGATTTTTATAGAGCATTGCTTGTTTATTAAATGTGTTAATTGATAATATATTTCTCGCTATTTCATCACCATTGTGTGTGTTTTTACATTATGTTTAGTCAACTATACTGAAATGCCTTAGTTGACCTCATATTCTTCTGTGACTTTTAAAGCCATTATATGAATGTGTTGATAACATATGGCACATTGAAAAGTATGAAACACAGGAAGTAAAAGGAAAGAAAGTATATCATGAAGTTTGGAATTGCTGAAAAGACTTCAGCTAAATATATGTTAGTGATAGAAATTAAAGTACCAGTAGTCAAATCTGTCTATAGGTGAGTATAGGTGACATTTCTTCATTTTCTAATTTTCTACCACATATGTGTTTTATATATGTAGTTAGAAAAAAACCACAGTTTTTAAAAATGTCCAACAGGGTTAATTTGTTTTTATATTATTCATGTTTACTCTAATATTGCAATTTTGACATTATCAGTTATTTTGGTGTGTGTGTAATCATTTAAGATTTGTAAAGACTAACTAAAAATCAACATCTGGTTATAGGTATTCCAAATTCTGAATTAGTGATGTTTTAAATTAATAATGACTTTGTACTCTTGGATTTACTACTGTATTAATTACAATATAAAATTCAGTAGGTAATAATCTCTTTGCTTATAACTCTTCAAAGATAAGGAATAGCCTCTAAATAATACAGTGATTGCCTTAAAACATTTAATTATAACACAATGGAGAAATAGAAGGCCTAAAAATTAGATGGCATTTCCCTAAACTCTGGGTTAAATATTAGACCAAAATAAAAAGGATCACAGTTTGGGAAATACATATCTGATAAGTGTTTCAAGTGCTCTATATTCTTGAATTTGGTCAAAGAGACATGAGTGTCTCTAAAGGCTTGTATAATCATTGAAAAAATTATGATCGTCTGTTAGTTGCTTGGTTCTGAGTGGGGTGCTTGGAGTGGGTGATGAGTAACACACAGTGACTATTATCAGAGACCAAAATATGGTAGAAGAAATTTATAGAATAGAGTTTGTCATATATAGTAAAGCGGTGGGTTGAAGAGACTGTGGTGGCTGTGTAGACACCTGACTCAGTAGACAGCTGACTCTTGAGTTAGGTCAGAGGAACCTGTGAGAGTTTCCTGGAGGAAATTTTGGCAAAGGTTGGGTGGAGGACATGCAGGGGAAGCCATATGCTTTCCAATAGAATATCCACTGTTGAAAACTCTACAGTCTGCTCTACCTGTTAGCATGGAGTGGATCCGTTAGATTAACATAGTAAATGAAGTGAAATTAAAACTATTTTACATTGCTTATTTGAGTTTTGGAGAACGCCTACCTAATAAAATAAATTTTGTCTTAATTCAATATGTTGAATCTCCTGTTGCACTGAAATATATCAATGAATCCAATGTCTTAAAATATTTTGAAACTTCCCAAGTTCATGATGATAAAATCACAAATCATCATTAACTTTTACATGCTACAGCAGACAAAAATGCTTTTAAATAATTGAACAATTACCTCAAGTTGTTTAAATATGAATTTAAATATAGGGGTTAGCATTTAAGATACAGATGGGCATTTTGTATTGTAATGTAACATGTAAATAAATGTGTTATTCATTTCTGACTCTGATAATTTTTTTCCTAATAGTAGGACCCTTGAGACACATTTGTAGGATAAAATTTGTACTAAGATTATAAAAACTTCTTTTTCTGGCATCAGTAGACTCTAAGTCCAAAAAGAGATTATGTAACAGTATAAACAATCTTTTTTTGTTCTTAATCATTTTCTCAATGAGGTTAAAGAAATATAGGAGTGTTTAGTGATGAAAAGCTACTTTAAATCAATTGTTTTTTATAAATGACATTGCATTAAAAGTTCTGATTTTTCTAAAAGGAATGTTGGGATCAAGGATTCAAGTGTTGTTTTGCATGTCAATGGGCTGTCACCTTTCCATACACAGGTATTAGAAACAGGTTTTCCCTACTCTTAACGTTTCCTTTGGTGTTGATGGGTGTCAGTATAGTACAGTACATCCCACTTCTCTTTGCTCTTGACTCACACTGTCCCCAGGAGAAGGAACGATATTTGAATATCTGACTGGTAACCCCCACGCCCTCAAACAACAACAACAACAACAACAACAACAACAACAACAACAACACATCCATAGGTATTCCCTAGCCCTTCTCTCATCTATCAGGGTAATGTAACCAGAGGACCATACTTTCTCTTCTCTTCTGTTCTCCTTGACACATTTCCTCTGAGTGTCAGGCTCTGACATGGGAGGAGCAGGAGATGCCTTGTCCAGGGCTACCTGTCTCTGAGTGAGTAGCTGACAGCCTTTTGTCCACAGACAGATAGGGCTACTTGCCCACACAATGTGATCGGACTTATCAGTAATACATTTATTTATGGACCTACATGATTTACTCTCTTAAAACAACTTTTAATTGGTTCAGAACTCTGGCAAAATGGGAGTTTTTTTATTTGGTCTCCTCAAACTTCACCAATGGGATTGACTGGAAGGATGTGTCTTGCCCTGGCTGGTGTAGCTCAGTGTATTGAGCGTGAGCCTATGAACCAGAGGATCATGGTTCAATTCCCAGTCAGGGCACATGCCTGGGTTGCAGGCCAGTTCCCAGCAGGGGACACATGAGAGGCAACCATACATTGATATTTCTCTCCCTCTCCTTCCCTTCCCCTCTAAAAATAAATAAATAAAATCTTTTAAAAAAAGGATCTGTCTTATTTTATCATTTCAAAGAAGCAGATCATAAGGCCAAGGTTATGGAGGAAGAAGTTTAGTAGGTAAATGAAGGAAATGAGAAAGGAAAGGGAAGGAGGTGAATAAGAACCCTTCTACTCCCAGTAACTTCCAGAGCAGTTTGAAGAGGGCATCCTCCAAGCCAAAAGGACCATGGGAGAGGCTGAGGAAAGTGAATTTTGTAACAAGTTGAAGCAGGAGAATTGAGATGAATCAGATCATTGTTCCTGAGATAGGAAAAAACCAGCTATTTCCAAAGAGGACTATTCCAGAGGACTCTCGAAGGAGGGCAGTTTTGCAGCATTGTTCCCCAAATGTAGAGAGGCTTACATGAAAGAGTGCTGGCCATGGGTACAGAAAGTCTTGAGTGAACAAGCATCCCAACTCATAACTGTTATTGATGGTCCAGGAAAATGCAGTTTCAGCCATTGGAACTTTTAGTGGCTAAAAAGACTTCAAGCACAAAAATGTGAAAAAAAATGCAAGGAACCAAAGGAAAGAGTTAACGACGAGTATGCACCATTCTTACCACCACAACCAGAAAGTTATGTATATATAATTGTTGTTCAAGTACAGTTGTCCCCACATTCCCACCACCACTTTCCCCCACCTCCCACCCTCAATCCTACCCGCCTTTGGCTTTGTCCATGGGTCCTTTATACATGTTCCTTTTTTTGTTGTTGTTCCACTTATTGATGCTTTTATTAGTTTATTCTTTTTTTAAAAATATATTTTATTGATTATGCCATTACAGTTGTCCCATTTCCACCCTTTATTCCCTTCCACCCTGCACACCCCCTCCCACCCACACTCCCCCCCTTTAGTTCATGTCCATGTGTCATAAGTTCTTTAGCTTCTACATTTCCCACATTACTCTTGCCCTCTCCCTGTCTATTTTCTCCCCACCGTCTATGCTACTTATTCTCTGTACCTTCTCTCCACCCTCTCCTCCCACTCCCCTGTTGCTAACCTTCCATGTGACCTCCATTTCTGTGGCTCTGCTCCTGTTTTAGGTGACTGCTTAGTCTGCTTTTGTTTTAGGTGTGAATGTTAATAACTGAGTTTGCTGTCCTTTTACCGTTCATATTTTTTATCTTCTTTTTCTTAGATAAGTCCTTCTAAGATTTCATATAATAAGGGCTTGGTGATGATGAACTCCTTGAACTTGATCTTATCCTTCTTGCCTGTAAGGTCTCTTTTGAGAAATCAGCTGACAGTCTGATGGGAACTCCTTTGTAGGTAACTGTCCCCTTATCTCTTGCTGCTTCTAGAATTCTCTCCTTCATTTTAATCTTGGCTAATGTAACTATGATGTGCCTTGGTGTGTTCCTCCTTGGATCCAAATTCTTTGGGACTCTCTGAGCTTCCTGGACTTCCTGGAAGTGTATTTCCTTTGCCAGATTGGGGAAGCTCTCCTTTATTATTCGTTCAAATAAGTTTTCCACTTGTTGCTCTTCCTCTTCCCCTTCTGGTACTCCTATAATTTGGATGTTGGAACGTTTAAAGATGTCCTGGAGGTTCCTAAGGCTCTCCTTATTTTTTTGAATTCTTGTTTCTTCATTCTTTTCTACTTGGTTGTTTGTTTCTTCCTTCTGCTCCACTCCATTGATTTGAGTCCCAGTTTTCTTCCCATCACTACTGGTTCCCTGTGCATTTTCCTTCATTTCACTTAGCTCCACCTTCATTTGTTCATCTAATTTGCAACCAAAATCAACCAATTCTGTGAGCATCCTGATTACCAATGCTTTGAATTGTGCATCTGATAGGTTGGCTATCTCTTGGTCACTTAAAAGTACTGGCTCTGGGGCTCTGAGCTGTTCTTCTGTTTGAGTCATTTTTGGTCAGGTGGCGCCTGTTATGTATGAGGGGCAGAGCCTTAGGTGTTCACCAGGGCGGGTCTACTTAGTCGCAGGGTTGTGACGCTGTCTGTGGGGGCAGGGTCAGAGAGGGAACAATGGCGTCTGTTCCTTGCTGTCTTGGATTTGCATCCCCTCTGCTGCCTCCGACAAGCAAACTTGGACCCCCCGGGGCTGGTTCCCAGGTGGGTGGGCCTATGCACGCTCCGGGACCTTGCGGGTCTCCCCAGTGACCTCTCCTATGAGGCTGGGAGCCTCTCCTGGCACCTTGTCAATCGCTGTTTTTAGGCTTTATTTCCTGTCGTTGGAGCCCTGGGCTGTGTGGTCCATCTCACTGCCCACTCTTGCCGAGTTTATCTGTGTGCGAATGTGTGTCCTTGGTTGGCCAACTGCCCTGTGTGCTCTGCTTGTCTCCTCCCCATGTCTGGGGTCTGCAAGCTCCACACCACCTACGCTTCCCGGCACTCTCAAGCCTGGCAGCCACCGCGTTTTCCTGCCACATTCCCTCTCCACCCGCTGCCCACTCTGCCCCTCATACTGGTCTGGTTGAATGGTTGTCGGACTTCTGTAGTTCAATTTTCTGTGTTCTGGTTGTGTTATTGTTTGTAAATATTTGTTGTCCTTAATCTTGGTTGTGAGAGGAGATACAGTGTTTCCACCTATGCCTCCATCTTGGCCGGAAGTCCTATACATGTTCCTTGATGATCCTTCCCTTTCTTTCCATCATTCTCTCTCCTCCTCCTCCTCTGATCCCCTCTTACTGCCAGTTTGTTCCTTATTTTGTTGTTGCTGGTTATATTTTGCTTGCTTGTTTGTTTTGTTGATTAGGTTCCACTTATAGGTGAGAGCATATGGTATTTGTCTTTCATTGACTCACTTATTTCACTTAGCATAATGCTCTTCAGTTCCATCCATGCTGTTGCAAAGGGTAGGAGCTCCTTCTTTCTTTCTTCTGCATAGTATTCCATTGTGTAAATGTGCCAGTTTCCACTCATTTACTAATGGGCACTTAGATTGCTTCCAACACTTGGCTATTGTAAATTGTGGTGCTATGAATATTGGGGTGCATAGGTTCTTTTGGATTGATGTTTCAGTGTTCTTAGGGTATAATTCCAGCAGTGGAATTGCCAGATCAAGAAGCAGTTCCATTTTTAGTTTTTTGAGGAAATTCCATACTGTTATCCATAGTGGCTGCACCAGTCTGCATTCCCACCAATGATGTACTAGGGTTCCCTTTTCTCTGCACCCGCACCAGCCCTTGTTGTTTGCTGATTTGTTTATGATGGCCATTCTGATTGGCATAAAGTGGTATCTCATTGTGGTTTTAATTTGCATCTCTCTATGCCAGAAAGTCATATTAATAAAGAATTGGCTAATGGTGATTAATTTCTGAAAGAAATTTTTAAAAAGTGACAGAAAGTGAAAGTAATACAGGCTAAACAAGCAGAAGCTCTTACGAAGACATAAGGGGAAAGAAACAAAGATTTTATTCTGCCTAAAGTATAAGTTGTGAAACCTGGGGAAGCTTCCACTGAAATTAAAATTTATGTGGCTGCCATCAAGGAAAAGATTAAGAAAGCAAAGAATAAGAAATCAGGGCCCTTACAGCTGAAGAAGTTAAGCTTAAAATAGAAGCAGATAGAAAGAAAAAGAAAAAGAAAGTAGTATGTATAAAATCCCTGAACTAGAATTTAGTAAGGGATTTTTTTGTAAAAGATTTGAGATATTAGGGTATAAGTTTCCTTATGTATAAGAAGTAATACTTTGATTAATGTTTTTCTGAGCTTATTTTGTTCTTTATAACTGTTTCTATATACACCTATTCCTTATAAATACAAATTATTATATTAAAATTATTGTTATATTAAAATAATATGAAATAAGCCAATCAGAGAAAGACAAATGCCATACAATTTCACTCATATGTGGATTCTAATGAAAAAACGGACCTAACAAGAAAAACGGGAACAGATTCATAGATGGAGAGCAGGATGACAGCTAGTAGGAGGTGTGGCGGGAGGTTTGGGGGTGGATGTATTGAGCAAAAGAGAAAAAAGACTCACGGACATGGACAACAGTGTGGTGATTGCCGGCGGGGAGGGGCATAAGGGGACTAAAGGGTAATGGGGAAAAAAGTACAATATTTTTTGTTGTTTAAGCATCTTATTGAGCCAGTTTCCATGATGACCAGCTGGAGGTTTATCCAGCTCAGGATCCCTGGAAACAGTATGGAACACAGCTGCAGAGTCGCCCCACCCAGTGGGAAGGAACTTGGACTACTGGTCCACCAGCATCTATCTGTCATAATTTCGTAGCTTCTCCTAATGGGCACTGTTTCCCTGACCTTGGGCCTGTCTCACCCATGGCAGAGAGGCTCTGGCGCCACAGCAAGATGCACAGCAAAGACATGTGCGTGCTGAGAGTTGACAGTTCAGCCCACATGCACTGAAATAGAGAAGGGTACAGTGATATGTGTGGGACTCAACAAGGTCTGTTCTAGAGCTGGACATGAAGGCTTTGTGAGGGTACATTGTTTGGTGGGCATTCAATCTCTTAAGTGTAACAGGATATCAATAGTTCTGACACTGAGATCCCCTGAAAGTCACCTGCTGATGTGACCGATACTTTTTAATTGATTACATCAAGGCTATGGTTTAAAGAACCAATATACAGAATGTGGAGAACTGTTTGTAAAGTCAAGTTGCTATCTTTATTTGTCTCATCGACTGCTCGCTTGGCATTACTTTTAATGTTCATGACTTTTCCTATGTAAGTTTGTATTCACAACTCGAAATTCTGTGAGGCAGCCCTTGTGCATTACGTCTAACCAGCCAGTGTGGTGCACTGAAATCAGAGAGATTTTGAAGTCAAGCAAAACTGGATTTAAATTCTAGCTACACCATTGAATAGCTGTGGTTTCTGGTCAAATTGTTTTAATGTCTTTGACCTTTAGGTTCCCAGCTTATATAATGCAGATAATATTAAACACTCAACGGAGCTGAGAATTAAAGGAAGTATGTACCTATAGCCTGAGCAAGGAGCCTGGCTGATAGTAGGCATTCAGCCAACAGTAGTTTCTGGCACAAGGAGGACATGGAATATATAGAAAAGTAGACGTTTTGCGATCGCTCAGGTAGTGAGTGTTGGAGCTACAGTGGACTCGAGAGGCCTGACACTAAATAAAGCAGCCGTTCCATTACAGCAGTCATCAGTGGAAATCTGTGCCTCTGCTTTTCTCCTTAGGTGCCATTTTATTGGTGACTATAATTACTGTCTTTGAAGAATGAAACCAAGACTTCCCATTGAGATCTATTATAATCCAATTCATGTCTCATAAGTTTAAATTGCTAATTAAGTAATTTCAAGACAAACATCATATTTGAATGTTAGCTTTGTTTGAAGTGCTTTTCTGCTGTAAGTACTTTGCAATGGAGCTGGCATAAGTTTAACCCCTTCGATAATAGTTCAATTTTATTAAAATTGTGAAGCTAGAAATTTGGAGTCTGAAACTAGACTGTTTGAGCTTGAATCTTATTCTACCGTTTTTTAGTTGCATTTGTGCTTCAATATCCTCATTTATAAGAAGTTATCTAAGTGAGTCGGGAAGAGTGATCCAGGTGGGATGAGCAGCATTTGAAAAGGCCCAGAGGCTAGGACAGTGGAGGACCTAAGTGGTGTGGCTATCGTATATTGAGGGTCAAAAATGGAGATAAAGGTAAACAAAAGCCTAGGAATACAGGATTTTGTAGGTTATAGTCAGGACTTGGGTCTTTATCCAGAGAGAAATGGGAAGCCATTGAGAGCTTTAAAGGAGGGCACATAAGAGTAGACTTGTATTTCAGGAAATACACCCTGGTTGTTGGAGGAAAATACTGTAGGGGGCAAGGGTGGAGGTGGTGGAACTAGCGAGGAAGCTGCTGATGTCACTGAGCAAGAGCCTGGGACTTAGGCAAGGGCACCTCCCTTTGCCATTGGCTCTGTGAAGCCTGGTGTGTTTGCAACTTTGTCTCTCCTACATGGAGACTCGGGGAACCACGCAATCATTCAGCTAGTGCTCCATTCAAGACACTCACTGGTTCCCAAACCCCCCACTGTAGTGCCCCACCCTTGCCTACCACTCACCTCAAGTTATTTTGTGCTCCAGGAGTGTATACTCCCACAGGTTCTACTTGGTAACTTCTGGCCTAATCTAGTTGGAAAAAAGAAAAATAAACTGCATTATTTTACACAAAATTCAGAGCTCCGATGAATGGAATTTCAGATGGTTTACAGATAACTGACCAAATTCAGGTAGTATGGAGGAAGGTATTTTAAGGCTTGGAAGCCTAACCAGACCTCCTTTCCCAGGAGGCTGTTCACAAGCTAGCTGCCCTTGCCTTTCATTACTTCACCCAAAGAACCTCTAAGAATTCTAAGGTTTTTTAAGAGGATCTCTATGTTATTTCTAAACTTTTCTTTTTCTTCCTCTTACTGAACTATTAGTACCATTGAACTTGGGACAATGTTCAGTCAGTCATCTGTGTGTTTCTTCACCCTTCTCCTCTCCATCTTGTAGTCTTACCCTGATAATAGTGTTGAATGTCCAACAATCTTTAAATGCGTCATGCATTTTTCTCTACTTCTCTTACAAGGGTCAACACATTAAAAATATTTTTTATTGTGTTTAAAAGGAAAGAAAGCATGGTTTTAGTTTTCCTTCTCTTAAAAATAGAAAGCTGTGGTTGTTGCATTTATCTATGTTAAATAAGGGAAGCTTCCAAGGAAACTATGTAAAGACACAGGGCTCTGCTTTTATAACCTAGTCCGTTTTCCCCAGATGTAGCCTTAAGATGACTTGAATTCCATTCACAAATTGAAACCAGCTTTGTCTCCTTTTCAGAATAAAGGGAACTTTGTGCAAGGTCTCTTCCAAGTGATCAAAGGCATCACATTTTCAAAGAACTCACTGTCATTCTCACAACATTTTCTACAGGAGAGGCCGCAATGGGAAGGGAGAATTCCAGTCATGGGAGAGCTCTGTGGCCTGAAATGATAATGAAGGGATTCAATCAAGATGGAGACAAAAGGAGCCATGACACTGAAACACAGAGGGGTTTTGATTGTTCCAGCATGTGGTCTCAGGGGCACCAAATTCAGCAAGATGAGGATTAGCATAATGTAATGAGACCGGCATTAAGAATCAGGAACCCGGAAAGAGTGCATTGAAATGATTCTTCACTGAGGGAGGACGGATCAGGGTAGAATATGAAAGAAAGTGGAGAATATTCCTGTCAATTAGACACCATATCTCTTAGAATCGGCCCCCATCCTTAACAGAGGGTGCGTCCAAAGCAGGAGTGTCATCAATGCCAAGATATTTCATGGATATTTCTCTAGGTGTCAGGATATTTTCTTTCCTTATATAACTCAGACAACTTAGGGAAAATGCAAAAAAAAAAAAGGGCAAATTAAATTCCATCTGTGAATGGACTGTTCACAATGCCAAGATGTCAGAATTTTAAAGCCTGTGTGGAGAGATGGAAGACATTTGCTTCATAATTACTGGAACCTGGGTGATGTCACTGGGTGCTAATTGCCCCTCACAGTTGAAGAAGGGGCTTGTTAGCGCTGAGTTAGCTGGATTTAATACACATCCAAGAGCAGGCAAATGAAACTGACGGGCCCTATAAAGGAGATGCTATTGAGAGAGGCAGCAGGTTGTCGTTGGATGGGACTCCATAAAGTGGGCATAGAGAGGTTAAAAAAAAAAGGGCAGGAAGAGGTGATGACCAATTACAAGCCAAAAAACAATTGAGTCATGTCCTGGGAGAAAAATGAGAATTCATGATGTATTTTTGAAATCTTAATAAGGAATTTATAGTTATTTCAAGGCAACTATGACTATTTCCCTTTAAAACCATATTGATGTTATGTGATTCTTTGAATATTTTTACTAAGCTTTCTTCTACTAATCAATTTCCACAATAAGCCAAATATGCTTATCTTTCTTTAAAAACATATTGAATTCACCTACTTCTTGGACTATTCTTATCAAGTTTTCTCTTTATTGATCAATTTCCAGTGATGGTCAAAAGGGAGGGGATAAGATTTTCATATTCTTGTCATTTTCAAGGAAGATAAACTGTAATACCCTTTATTCCAAGAAAGGGAATGTGTTAAATGGTGTTTATGTTGTTCCTAGAGTGATTCTGGATCATTATGTGGTGGGCCCATTAAGTCTTCTCAGGGGTTGTCTTAGCATGCGATCATATTTGGAACAGCGCTGAAAATTTTATCGTAGCCTCTGTGCAAGGCTTGGCAGCAGAGACTAGGAAATAAAATCAAGAGAAAGTTTTTCCTTTTTTTCTATCATCAAATTATCTCACACTCCATGTCCTTTCTTTTCTTATTCTGGAGGAGGAGGCACTTGGGAAAATTCCCTGCATCGTGTGTATGCAGTCCTTGCACAGAATGAATGTGCAAGGCCAACTTCTGGCAGCTTTCTCTGTGATGCACTAAAAAGATGGTCAGAGTGTCTCCAGAGATTTCGCAGGCTGGATCAGACACAGAGAGCAGTAATCTGGGTCTCAGTTTGCCTGGCAGGTTTGCATCCTTTTAGGTTATTAGGAGTATGGTCTTACAAGAGTCCAGGGTAGAATAATCAATCATTCTCTCTAGTTTTTACCATGTGGTTAGAGTTAGCTTGTTCCTCTCCCCACTTACTTCCTCTTTCCCTCCTGTCCTTCATCCCTTCCTCCTTCCCTCTGTTCCTCCATCAGCCATCAGATGACATACCTTAAAGACAACTCTAGATCAAATAATTGGGGACGAGAGATAGTACCTTATTTTGTATTCTTTTGCTGCAAGCAATTGAATGAACAACGTTGAACTTTACTGGAGCCCTGAGATCCTGGGAAACAGAGAAGCCTAAGAACTCCTCCATTGCTTTTGTGCTCTGGGAAACAGCTTACTAGAGAGAAGCACCTTTCCCCTTATGTCTTAGACTCTGGCATGCCCTTCCTGTCTATGGGCAAGAGCCAAATGGCAAGGCCAGATAAAGACCCTCCAAATTGTCCTTTTTATTTCTTCTTCTAACTAATTGTCTGGAATACATGTCCCCGGTGATAAAATGGAGCAAAATGCTCCCTAACTAAACTCTGTTAAGTTTCTTTTCTTCCCCCAGGTCTCTGATCTTCGATGTACCCCTCAACTTGAGCCTGCAAACATTTGCCTAACAGCCCTCTGAGAATAGACTGATCTCGGGGTAAAACATTGTCTGAATTACTCTCCATCAAGTTACCTTTGCACCACAGCTTTTCTACACCCTGTTTTTCTAAACTTGTTTACTTCTTATAAAAGAAGGTCCTTTTGTCTAACCTTTGAGAACTTGCCTCTCCCATGGTCTGAGTTTCCCTCTCCCTAATGCATTATTTCTTTGTCTACCTCCCTCTCCTTTGTCGTCATCCTTCTGAAAAATCTCTCCTTAGTAAGTACAGATTTTTTAAATTTGACAAAAACAATGCAGGTAAAGTCAAAAGAATATATGGATTAGCTCAAGGCCATAGAGTAGTTTACTGAATAAATGGGTCTTAGAAAGGACAGAGCCTCAGCAGAGATTACAAGACTCAGTGAATGGTTGGCTTCAATATTCACTGTTAGGACTGATCACCTCTATCCATGTCCTGCCCTAGTATTCTTCTTCTTAAGGGGCCCATTTCAGGGCTGGAGAACTAGCCCTGCCTGACTGGAGTCACCGCAGAGCACGCGGGGCACCTGGACTGGAAGTCCTGCCCACACAATATGTAGTGGAGGAAAGGTGCTTTCTCAAGGAAAAGTTCTGATCCTGTTCCAAAGAGGAAGAGGAAAAATGCTGGGCAGGTAAGGGTAGCAGTGGTTTACCAGAGTGTGATGTTAACCCAGGGAGCTCGGCAGATTTGGATGCTCTATGAGGGGATTACAGATGTGGGTGTCCTGCACGTGTGGCCCTGTGCTGGGGATTCTCAGGGCTAATTGCAAAGTGGCCACTTGGTGTCACTTTCATATATACATTTTTATTCTCAGTCAAACAGAAATAAAATATTCACCATTATAGTTATGAAACAAAATTGTGTCTGTATACGTGTGTTATGTACTTTAGGAGCTCAGCCCGTGATGCAGTATTAGAGGGAGTCCTTACCACACCGCTGACTCTTCCTACCCCGTGTGTGCTCCGTGTTTGAGCTGAGTAAAATAGATTCTCAGTTCTCTAAGATTCCCTGACAATCTTCAGCTTTACAAGCAAATGTGCAAAACTATTTAATTCTGGCTTACCTTCCTCTCATTTATTTTGGCAATATAGGCATGAGCTGAATTATGGCAGCTTTCCCCCACCCAAAGGCATATTATATTTCAAATGTGTAATAACTAAGCTAGAGTTTGGTCTGCAGGATTAAGCCTAATTGTTTTAGTCAAAAAGCAAGACACTTCCAAGAAATAGAAATGTTCTTGTGTGTGTGTGTGTGTAAAGAGAGAGAGAGAGGTATCACTTATTAGTTTTCCATTTAAAAAAGGAATAACAATAATTTTTACCAGGGGCATATTGTCACCTAGTTGCTTAGAAATCACATAGCCTTTTTTTAATGTAGAGCAGTTTCTGGAGCTGTTGCTGAGCTGAGCATGCTAGTTAATTTCAAGTTAGGGAAGAAATGAAAGTGGCAAGGTGAGTGGCAAGGTGAGTGAGATTCTGCACATGGAAAATGGGCATACTAACAGTAGTTGCCTCACAGTCTGTTTCTGAGAAGACGAAATGTAAGCGGTGCCTCGGTATGCAATGTTAATTCATTCTGGAACTCCTGGCTGGTGCAGAAGCCAACAAGTACCGAACAACGAACCGTTTTCTCTTGCATTGTGACTCTTACAAGTTCTAGCAAGCCAGAGTCCCAAACCAGCGCTGAGTGCTGAAACGTTTTTTTTTCTCATCAAAATATGCTGAATACAGGGTTTGATGAGTTCTGAAGCTGATGTGTACCAAGGTATTGACTGTATTAATATATCATATAATGCTTAAGAATATTTGTCACATAGTAGATTCCCCTTAAATGGTAGCTGCTATTATTATTATTATTATTATTATTATTATTATTATTATTTCCCCATGGTTGCTTTGGGAAAGTCAGTTTCTCGGTGGCCTCTTCTATACAAGTCAAAAATTTAACCACCAATCTCTGTGATTATTTCTAGTTTACAGGACCATTTCAGCATGTAATATCATGTCACCCTAACAACAACCCAAGGATATAGAGAAGGCAGCTAAAATTGCTTTCTACTTTATAGATAAGACAACAGTGATCCAGAGTGATAAATTGAGTTGCATAAAGTCATTGTATTGCCATGACTTCAATGTGATATTTGTGGCATAAAGTCTTATACATGTTCAACCATGAATCTCCTCAAACATAAAGATCCTCATAGAGTTTCAGTCTTATTGAAGCCATGAATTTGCTGAGCAGGCAGTCACTCATTAAATGTCTCTGTCTGTCTCTCTCCCTGTTTCTGTAGTAGCTGCAGGACTATGCAATGTGACATTAGTCACCTTAAATTAATTTGAGCACAAGACCTTAATGTATTGCTGAGAGCATTACACCCATGTGATTCCACTCTTCTGGTTATGGAGAACCATTCATTTTCATATACATACTGAAGTAATTATTTTGCCAATACCTCTGGTGTCAACAGATCTCATGATGAAGCCAGAGCACCTGTAATTGCTGTGGAATAAAGCCAACTGGAGATCTTCAAGAAACTTGTTCAGCCTACTCTCTAATGTCATGGTTCTTCTCAATAGCATGAGCTACAATGCCAAAGCCTTTGCAATGGTTTATTAATCTGTCAGAAGCATATCAGTGAATAGCAATGAAGCCAAGAAGACAATGTTACCTTGCAGGTAGAAGTGTTGGGGAGCTTTCCCTGCCCTCAGTGTCATCCTACAGGATGTAATCAAATAGAGCAGCAGCACTCTTTTTCCAGGCAAGTTTCCTGGCTGTCTTGCCCTCTTTCAGCAACTCAGCCCCAGTGCCCAACAACCAAACAAACAATAGCGTTAGGTGATCACCAGGAACTTGTTTCAAGAAATGCAGGGTTGCTTTAATCCCCTCAACAGCACAGGTGTGCTCTCTATCAGCAGGGATTTCGAGAACAGTGTCAGTTACCCTGACAGAACAAACTCAGATTGACAGGACATGTCACATACCAGCTTCTCAAGGCTCTAGGAAAGCTTTTGTGGATCATTATTCACCTTTAAATGAAATATGGCTGAAGCTGACACTCAGGTTTGTAATGAGATGAACACCATTGATGTTTCCTGTACAGTAAGACAGGGAACACATTCTAAGAATTCCCAGAGAAGACCCATCATTTTTAATGGGAAACAGCAGTCACTGGATACTGATGGGGAACCTACTTTATTCAGCCCTCAGCTTGACACTGGGTGGGAGTCTCAGGGTAATTAAAGGTGGCAGTCTTGTTCTTTAGGAATCCATGACTTCTCTGGGGAGGCAAAATGTAGACGCTGAAGATAATTTTCAAAAATCATAAGTTAATGGAATGTTAAATTGAACATAGGCAAGTGAGACTGTATATATGTGTGTATGATAAAGGGAATAAGTGTCTTGAATGACTAGGAAGGCCTCCTTCCTGGAGGAATGAACTATGTTCAAGAGGAAAAATGAATCCATTTCCTCCTAAGCACCTAACACATGGAAGGCTATGTTTTAAACACTTTGTTTGTTTTGGATGGGGAAGAGAGACCACAAGGAATACTGAGGTCAATGGATAAAAGGTCCTAACTGTTCACTTTCCTATCAGAACTGTACATCTACATGCATACCAGGGTATATGGTTATGGCCAGACCTTCCCTTCACTTTGGCCTTGGCCATTTGACTTCCTTTGGCAAATGATCTGTCAGTGGACATGATGGGGACAGAAGCTTGACATTTACTGTGTGGGTGGAAGTGCTCTTGTGTCTTTTTTAATAGTATATTTATTAGGATAATATTTGTTAATAACATACAATTTCTTCCATCTGCCACATAAAATAGTTTGTTTAAGTGCTACTCCTCTTGCCCAAACCTAATAAGGAACATGTGTTGATCAGAACCAAGAGCACCAGTAGGATCCTGTTGTCCTGAAACATACCGCCCAGCAGAGTTCCGACTAGACCAGTTAATTAGTTCTAACCCCAAAGATTGAGAGCAGGAGAAAAACATGCTTCTTGTTATATGCCACTAAGATATTGGAGGTTTTTTGCTAAACAGCAAAATCAGACTGATAGAGAAATTAGGGTTGTCCTCATATAGGTTTTAATGTAGAGGGGAAGTGATGGTTTGTGTTTAAAAAATATACTATTCAGTAAGCAGGATATTTATTTCGAGAGAAGTATTCTGGGGAAGAGGGGTCACTGAGGAGGCCAGAGGCCTCAGGTTTACAAAGCTACAGCAATAAGTGTGCCCGGAGGAGGGGTAGGATTTGAGCAGATTGTGGAGATGCAAGGGAAGGATGGAGAGAAGGTACCTGTGGTGTAAATACATGACAGGTTTTCAAGATTTATAATGCAGGTGTCTGACACTGAGCTTTTGATTGCCCAGACATCCATTTCAAAGACAGCTGTCTGGAAGAAACAGGCTGCCGGCCACATGCATCCATAAGGAGCTAGGCCACCCACCCCTGAAGTTTCTTTGGTTTGAGAGACCTCTGGCTGGCTTAGATACCTGACTGTTTGACAGCTTGTTTTTCCTTTCCTGCAATAATTCCTGCTCATCTGTTTCAAATTCAGCAATCAAGTGTGAACATACGAAACCCGAGGCCCCTAACACGACCCTGATAAAAGCAGAAACTCAGCCCTGAGCTCCCTCTTTCTCTCTCCACCAGCAGCCTCACTGTGTGGACTTGGGCATGCCGGGTACCCTCCAGGACTTGTAAGTAATACATCTTGTTTATTTGTTTTTTCAAAGTTTACTGATGGCTGTTGCTGAGGTTTACTGTTCAGGCAGAATAAGAACCACTAGGCCAGGTCCAGCCACCACATCGGCTCTGCAAGGGGTCTGCAACGTCAGTGGGGTCTCTCTGGGAGCCCAGCTGAGTGTCCCCAAGCCTTCTGGCCTGTAGTGTCCACAGCACAAAACAGGGCCCCAGTTTACAAAGTGGAATACACTGGGGAAGGAAACGGTGTCAGTGGGGTGGGGTATTTGATTTCTCTTGCTGCTGTAACACGTTACCATAAACTTAGTGGCTTAAAACAATTCCCTACTATCATCTCTTGGTTACGTAGGTAAGAAGTCTGGGTAGAGCATCACTTAGGGACTCTGCTTGGAGTCTCACAGGCCAATAGCAAGGCATTGGCAGGTCAGTGTTCCTTTCTGGGGGCTCTGGGCATGCATCCACTGCCAGGCTCACTCAGCTTGTTGGCCAGCTTCAATTCCTTGCAGCTGTTGGACTGAAGTCTCCATTTCAGCACCGTGTATCGCTGTGACTGATCTTGGCTCTTAGTGGCTGTCTGCCTTCCTCTTACGCTTTCAATATGTCCTCCCTCCAGCATCAGGTGGGTCTGTGGGTGGAGTCTGTCTCATTCTGTGGAATCTCTCCTTT
This sequence comes from Carollia perspicillata, assembly GCA_004027735.1. Lineage (NCBI taxonomy): Eukaryota > Metazoa > Chordata > Mammalia > Chiroptera > Phyllostomidae > Carollia > Carollia perspicillata. Next base: position 52,894 of record PVKM010001382.1, on the reverse strand, counting down.
TTCCTCTTCTGCGGTGTCTCTATAATTCTTCTCCTTCCCATTCTGCTTTTAAGGCCTCATGTGATTATAAGGCCTCACGTGATTACACTGTCCTCATCTGGATAATCAAAGATAATCTCCCTATTTTAAAATCAACTGATTAGTAATTTTAATTCTATCTGCAAAATCTTTTCACAGCAGTTCGTAGATGAGTGTTTGATTGAATACCCAGAGAACAGAAATCTGGGGTGGGATGTGGGAGACTTCTTGAAAATGTTACCTACCACAGGTGGTACTTAAGGGAAATTAGTCCTATTTGAATAAAATGGAGTTAATAGGTAAGGAATTATAGAGAGAGAAGCCTGGATAGAGAGATTAGGGTTTGAAATTGGAAAGCTTTATATGCCAGGACAAAGGTGACAGCAGCGTAAGATTCTTGTGCACAGCAGTCACGAAATCTGAATTATATGTCAGAATTCACTACATAACATTAGCAGTGAGTTTTGTTTAGGGAGAAGTTTCAGGAAACAGAAATTCCAATTTATAGGTTCTTGCTATTGTCTATGGTCATTTTAATAAGATTTAACTTTGTTTTTAGTAGCAAATATAGCAACAGGGACAGACATGTAAGCCTTCCAGTGTCAGATCTAAAAGATCTGTGAGTAATTAGAATGGAAATTAAAGGAGGAGGGGTCAGTGATAACTATGGTTTCAGGCATCAGTGATTAGAAAGAAGGCAGTGCTATTAACCAACTAAGGAATAAAAGGCACAAGAAGAAGGTTAAAGTTCCCTTGAATGGTTTCAGAGGAGAGTTACCCACCAGGCAGTTGGAAATATGGTACTCTGGGCTAGCGATACTGATTTTGGCAGATGTATGCAGAAAGATGCATGCAAATGTTTGGGAGCACCTAAGACCAGTACAAGAGATTTGGGAGGATATACAAAGAGAGCAAAATGAGCCCTGGCTGGTGTGGTGCAGTGGATTGAGCGCCAGCCTGTGAACCAAAGAGTGGCTGGTTCCATTCCCAGTCAGGGCACATGCTTGGGTTTTGGGCCATGTCCCCAGTAGGGGGCATGTGAGAGGCAACCACACATTGATAATTCTCTCCTTCTCTTTCTCCCTCCATTCCCTTCTCTAAAAATGAATAAATAAAATCTTTTTAAAAAGAGAAAGCAAAATGAGAGTTTGAGAACAAAACTTTGAAGAATGTTTATATCTTGTGAATAGGAATAAGAACAGTGTGCAGTAAAGGGAACCTTAATGAAAATCATGGAAAAACTATAAGGAAATATCACAAAGTGTGAAGAGGGTAGACTTTTAAGAAGGAAGTGATGAACAACAGTGTAAACTGAAGAAAAATTAGCTTATTCATATCTTTGGGAAGGATTAAAAACTGGCCAGGATCCAATTTGCCCTAAGAGATAGAAAAAAGATTTGAAGTAAGTACATTACGATGTCAACATTATGGAAACATATGTAGCTGTGTTTTTAATTGTGCCCTTCATTTGCAGAAAACTCCTGAATATTGCCCACTAAAAATCCCTGATAAAAGTCTATTGGTTTCAAAAATACATAGATAACTCAGGAAATGATGAGGAAACAAAAATTATAGATTAATTTTTTTGGACTTTCAGGAAACAGAAGTTTCCCTGAAAAGTATTCTTTTTCCAATTACAGTTAACATACAATATTACATTAGTTTCAGGTATACAACACAGTAGTTAGACATTTATATGACTTACAAAGTGATCCTCCAATAAGTGCAGTATCTACCTGGCAGCATGCTGTACCTCACATCCCTGTGACATTCCTATAACTAGCAGCAAGTGCATCTTCATTGCTTCCCCCTCTTCACCTATCCACCCACCCCACTCCCATCTGGCAACCATTAGTTTGTTTTAGTTTTGTTTGTTCATTTATTTTGTTTTTAGATTCCACATATAAGTGAAAGCATATGGTATTTGTTTTTTGCTGTCCTCCAGGTCCATCCATGTTGTCTCAAATGGTAAGACGTCACTCTTTTTTTATGGCCATGTAATATTCTATTGCATATATGTATCATGCCTTCTGTATCCCATTGTCTATTGATGGGCACTTAGGTTGCTTTCACATATGGCTATTGTGAATAATACTGCAATGAACATAGGAAATCAAATATCATTTGAATCAGTGGTTTGGGTTTCTTTGGTAAATAGCCTCAAGTGAAATTGCTGAGCCGTATGGTAGTTCTATTTTTAACTTTTTGATAAACCTCCATACTGTTTCCACAGTGGCTGCACCAGTTTCCAATGCAAAATAACAATTGTTGTTTGTTGATTTATTGATGGTAGTCATTCTAACAGGTGCAAGGTAATATCTCATTATGGTTTTAATTGACATTTCTCTGATGTTTAGTGACATTGAGCATCTTTTCATATGTCTACTGGCCATCTGTATGTCCTCTTTAGAGAAATGTCTATTTAGGTCCTTTGCTCATTTTTTAACAGTCTTGTTTGTTTTTTTGGTATTAAGTTGTATGAGTTCCTTATGTTTTTTGGGATATTAACCTTTTATTATAGATGTATAATTGGTGAATATTTTCTTTCATTCAGTAGGTTGTCTTTTTGTTTTGTTGATGGTTTCCTTTGTTGAACAAAAACTCTTCAGTCTGATGTAGTTCCATTTGTTTATTTTTATCTTTTGTTTCCCCTGATGGAGGAGATGTATCAAAAAATATTGCTAAAAGTAATGTCGAAGAGTTTACTGCCTATGCTTTCCTCATTTGGCTTTATATCTGGAATCTCCCTCAGAACACCTTATGAACAAAACTTCGGTTCTTAAATGGTTTAATTCTGAGAAGTTCTGGTATAAAGGAAGATATATTTGGCTGAAATAGTAGGCTAAATATTAATTTAACAGCACTTTAATGTTAGTGAGCAAAGAATTTACCAAAATTATGATGCAAAAAGTTAAGTCTATTCAAATAATTATAAAATGAAATAAATATTCAAGATAAATTTAGGATATCTGAGGCTAAGATTATAATCTGAAAAATGGATACAATATCAGTAACCTTGGGATTCCACTTCTACTCATCGATGGAATGGCCAGAAAGTCCTTTTTACTCTGCAGTTATAGTCCTCATACCAGATTTTCAAATGGGACAGAGTAGTAAATCCATCTATTGGTAGATATCTGGAATGTAGATGCAATAGCATTTTTTTGGCTCACATAATGATGATGATGACAAATGTTCACTATATTTTAGTATTGTATTTATTGCATATTTAAAAATTCACTAGCAACTGTTATAATTTGGGATGGCCTTTTAGGTAAATTTTAATTCAAGGACACAAATTTAAAAGCCTAGAAATAGATCATCCATGTGTATTATACTAGTAATTTTTTATAAATTATTGCTGGTGATCTTAAGCAACATACTGCCTCCATTTTCACGGCTTTGGTTTCTCATGGTTCCAGTCAATCTAGAAGTGCCCCAAGGACAGCTGTTCCATCAGAATTTTGGCTCACCGGGTTTCTGTCAAAACTCAGAACTACAAATGCTGCTCTGAAGATAGGAGGCAAGGGAAAGCTTCAAGAATGAAAATGAATTTTAAAACTCAAATTGGCTCACACTGACTTTGGCACAAGTTTTTTTTTTTTTTTTTTTTTAATTTTTTATTCCTAACTCAAGCCTATTCGAGGTCCTTTGTAGAAATAGACCTGAATTAAATAGAGTTTGCAACTTTCATTAATAATCTTGTCATTATCAAGGTTAATTTTTCATTATTCTTTTTACTGTGAAAGAGTTGGGGAGAGGGAACCACTGATTATAGTTAGCAATTAAGTATTTAGGCTTTAAAACGGGGCTACTGCTGAGCTCCTGTTCTGTTGCTACTGGTAGTATGAGCTTGGGCAGGTTGCTCAACCCTGTGCACCCTGAAGCAAAGGAAGACTGGGGATAATATCACCTCTTAGAGTTATTACAAGGGTTATATATCACCTCTTAGAGTTATTACAAGGGTTATAAACAATCCCTGACACATAATAAATACTCAATAGCATGACAGGCTCATTTAACTTAGTTTATTACTAAGAAGTTCCTTTGCTTGGTATACTCAGCTAGCTCCTATTTTTATTTTTCTATTTGTGAGTATGTGTTTGAATAGGTAACATTCCCGTTTTTAGAACTACTCAGATCATCAAGACAGGTCTCAACAATCTTGACATTTCAGTCTGAAGTGGATTGGGGTCCAAACACCGCTCTGGAGAGCTCTCTAGCATTCTATATTAAGAGATAAATACGCCTCTTGGGGAGAGTGAGAAGAGCCAGCTCGCTGTGGTATGGTTTGGCAAAAGTTCTTCAAATAGTTGTGAAGTCTTTGCGTATGGAGCCAAGATATTCTCATGATGGGATTTAATCTTCCATCAGGGTTACATTTATTTCTAAAGATATTTTCAGTTCCGGAATGATTACTCATTTTTCTTTGGACATAAAGCCAAGGAGGTTGCGACAGCTCCTAATTCTTGTAAATTCTCTGGATATGAATTCTTTTTAGATAATATCACTGACCTGGAATAAGTACTAAATGATTTGTTAACACGATAAAACTAATCAACCACAGGAGACAGGATAGCCCTCTGGGGCCTGTGATTTTTCACAGCACTTTCACTTTATGGTGGTATCTTTCTTCAAGGAAATAGATTTGATTACTTTAGAACTCTGTAAAGATAGAGATTTTGTAGGGCATTTGAGAGATGGAAACATGGATACTTGGGCCAACACAAGGTCAGATTTCTTTTTGGAGGCTGTACTATTTGAACAAAGTCTCTTTTATCTTAGTTTCTGCTTCTTTTCTATTGAGGTTGAGAATAAATTTACATTAAAAAATCCTGAGTGCAATCATCTTCAAAAAAATACTTTTATACAGCTAGTTAGAAAAGGGAGGTATTATCTGGCACTAATTACCTTATTTTTCACAAATTCCATGTCTTTAGTTAGCTATAGCTCTTTTTTATTATTTTTTATTGTCAAGAAGACAATAAACTCTCCATGGATGAATTTCTCCATCATGGTCTGCATGACATAAAATTAAATAATGGAGTTCTAGTTTTTAGGAAAGGCTTTGTGTTGAATTAGAGTGACTTCACCAGGCTTTATACAAAGAAAAGTTAAGACGTGTGACAAAAAGGAAATCGGGGAGACAGAATGACTCGTGAAACTGCTCTCATGTTAAAGGATAACATTATGCCTCGAAAAGGAGTTGAAAAGCAGTTATGCGTGTTTATGTTATTGATTCGGTGGCAAGCCCTGCGGCAGTCATTCCCAGGCTTCAGTGTTCATGAGAGTAACTCCCGGTGCCTCCTGCAATGGCGGATTTCCTGGTCCCACCTAACAACTACCAAATAAGGAATCGGAGTCTTATGCATAATGAGGGTTGCGTTGAGTTGGTGTAAAGTAGTCTTCCCCTGTCCCCTGTTTTTTCCTGTCAACAAATTTCCTTTGCTACATCTCTAACCGGACTCCTCACATCCAACTTCTGTCTTCCCTAGTCACCCTGAGCTTCTGACAACTACAATTGTGTATATTTAAATCGCAACAACACGATGCTTTGATATATGTCTACGTTGTGAAATGATTCCCACAGTTAGGTTAGTTAGCACATGCATTATCTCACAGTTACCATGTATATGCGTGTGTGATAAGAATGCTTGAGATTTACTCTCTTATTCTCTTTGAGTATTTCCAGTATACAGTCCAGTGTTAACTATAGTTACTCCGCAGTAACTAATAAGTTCTTGGATCCCCAGAACTTATTCATGTTACAGTAGAAGGTGCCCAGCCTCTCTCCAGTTTCCTCATTTCTCAAATCCCCATCACCACCATTTTACTCTGTTTCTATGAGTTTGACAGTATTTATTTATTTATTTTTAGATTCCTCATATAAGTGAGATCATACAGTATTTGTTTCTGTTTGGCTTATTTGACTTAGCATGTTATCTTCCAAGTTCACCCACATTGTTGCAAATGACAAATCTTTTCATGTTCAGGATTTTAGACTTTGTCCTGAAAAGAAGGGGGAGGTTGGCAAGAGGCTTTTTGTTAGACATACCCATGTCAGAGAGGGCACGCGATTGCTATAAAGTGGTATCAAGTGGTGGGCTTTTTTTTTTTTTTGTGGTTGAAATCCTCACCTGAGGACATGCTTACTGATTTTAGAGAAAAGGGAAGGGAGGAGGGAGAGTGAGAAGGAGATAAATATTGATTGGTTGCTTTGATTGGTTGCCTCTATACACTCCCTGCAACCTAGGTATGGGCCCTGACCAGAAACAAGCCCATGACATTTTGGTTTACAGGACAATGCTCCAACCATCTGAGCCACACTGGCCATGGCTCAGGTGGTTAAAACTTTTGTCTATCAGATAAGTTTTCCATTTAGGGACAATGCTTTCAACCAATCAACAAGGGAGAAGGAAGAAAAAATACTGGGATTATATTGTGGTGGGGGAGTAGATGGGAGTGATGAAAAAAGAGAGAAATGAGGGGAGAGATACAGTAAAAATAAGTAGAAAACAAATCAGGGATAGGCAGAAGTTGTGGTTTAGTATCCAGATTCTATGTACTAACTCTGACCCTGGACAAATAACTAACTTTTCTGAAGATACCACTTCCTCATCAATGACATGAAAATAATACTAATACCTATCTTACTAAGTTTTATGAGAATTAAATTAGCTAATATGTAAAACATGCTGTTTTTATTTTAGTATTATTATTGTGCTGAGCACCTATCAAAATTAGGTGATTAAATAAATTGTGGTACCTCTGATTTAGACCTTCGTGTGCCCTTAAGACACAGTTAAGTACAAAAAGCAAACTGTGAAAGATAGTGGAAGACATTGCATGAAAATTTGTATGAAAAATTAATATTTTCATGCATATTTGTGTGTATGTGTATATACATATGCATATATGTATATATACACATACACACATACTATTTCTGAAAGAATGACCAAGAAATTGATTATATTGGTTTGTCATGGAAGTTGTCTGGGGTACCTTCGATCATAAGTCAGCAGAGTCGCATTTTACTATATTCCTCTTTTTTCCATTTGAAATTGTTATTTGCATACATTATTTTTTAAAATTTAAAATAATATTAAATGAAATAAAGAGCGTGAGAAGTTTATAATAAACTTTATATATGCAGTTTATATATAAACTGCAATGATACATTTCATTGTACATAGCACAGAAATGTAAGAAAAACAGAGTACTTTCCCCAGTATTTGGTTTTACATAGCATGATGCTAGATTGTACTTTGAGAGACAGAACTCAATGCAGGGGAACTTTCTCCACTCATTTCCAGTGGATGGCCGCAGAGTCACCAGCTCAGACACTAATGAGCTCTAGTCTAGTTACTTTGCCCCAAATCACCAATTAAACATATTATTTATATATTATATATTATATATTATTTATATATAATATATATTTACAAATATAAACAATATGTAAACTATACACACACACACATTATATATATAAAAAGTTAACATGTGCCTGGCAATTAAAAAGACCTTCAAAACATTGACAGTGATTAATACTATTATTAATAAAGGAAGTTTCCTTTGGCTTTCAATATAATTACAGAATGGATGAAAAATGAATAATTATGGGAGGTGGGGCATTGGCGTCGTGAAAGATGCTGTGTTGCCTAGCAGCCACCCTTTTAGGGAAAGATTAACCACATTTTCTATGGTGTGGTTTACATGCCTGGTGAATATTGGCTTATCCCCTTGGCTTCCTAGTCTACTCATACAGCGATTCTCAACATTTTTCATCTCACGGCACACATAAGCTAATTACTAAAATTCTGCAGCACACCAAAAAAAGTTTTTTGCTGACTAGCAAAAAAAAATAGGCATAATTTTGTTTCATTCACACCAGATGGCTATTGTTGTGCTGGCTGTTGTCATTTTTTAATTTGACAGTCTAAGGGGAATGAGGTCAGTACCTCCGACTAACTAGTCAGCTATTGTATGTTTTAAAAATTCCACTGGCACATCAGTCTGCCTCGTCTGGCATACCAGTGTGTCGAGGCGCATTGGTTGAAAATTGTTGTCCTAATGAGTTGTACAATTCTGCCAGAGCATCCATTTTCACATTGTTTGTCTAGAAAGAGTTTAGGGGATGGATCCGCATGTGGTCCTGAGACTCTCCACTGACTGAAGGTTTCTTGGCCTCATGCTTTACAGATGTCTCCTGTGGAGAGCTTTCCCTTCCCATGTGTTAGTAAAAGTTTTCAGTTTAAGGGGGAAATCCCAGGGGAGGAACACAAGCTTTGGAGCTAACAGTTTACAAGTGAATTTGGGGCTTTGCAATTAGAATGTCAACAACGACAAAAAAAGGCAGAATTCCTTAAGCCTTGCTTTGTTGCCATTAAGCAATCATCTAGCCTTGCTTTGTTGCCGTTAAGCAATCATCTAGCGAAAATAAGACCAGTATGTGTAGTTCGAAAGTTTAAATTACGCACTGGCTAAGTTCTGTTTCTTTTTCTTGTGTCGAATTGAAGCAGAAAAATTAGCCTGGAAGGTACAATCCTTTGCTAGGTGGCTAACTCAGGCCACTCTTCTCCTCGTGGTCCTTTGCCAACATCCTTTATTTATGGATTTATTCAAGGATCCACCACGAATCAGTCTATGGCCCACTTAATTTCAGCAGACAGGTGCAGCAAACTTGTTTTATTTTCTTCTTCTGTACCCAGACCAGCAAGAGGCTACCTTTAGCTGGTGATTTTGGGGAAAGCAACTAGACTAGAGCTCATTAGTGTCTGAGCTGGTGGTAACTCAGAGGCCATCCACTGGAAACGAGCTGAGAGTTTCCCTCCATTGAATACTTTCTCTCGAAGTACAGTCTAGCATCATGCTATGTAAAACTAAGCACTGGGGAAAATACTGTTTTTCTTACATTTCTGTGCTGTGTGTGTACAATAAAATGTCCCATTGCAGTAGGTGTGTATGTGGCCCTGATATCTGTTTCACCTTGGTCAGAAAACCTCTCTCCATTGTGGTAAGACTGTGCAATCTAAGAGCACAATGGACTGAGGACAAGTCCTAATTTTAAGTGTCCTTCCCTGGTGTCATGGGTTCTTCTCTCACTATTTTATAATATTTAGTTGGTTAATTATATTTTCTGGTCTGCACCTTGCATGGCAATAGGAAACCCACTTCCTGTGAAAACATCTATCATTTGTTGTTGGTAAAACACTCAAAATATTCGTTACCTTGGAACTGAAGGAAAGAATAATGGGTTTGGCTGTTCTGTTCAGCTGCTGTTAGAAATAGATGCTGTGGCAAGATAACTATTAGGTTTTATTTTCTCAAGGTCCTACGACTCAGGTAATCTGAACTGTTTCCTAGATAATTCTATGTCCTTAACTGTCAACTTGAAAATGAAACTCTAGTTTCTCAAATTGCAGCCTCAGGCTTGCTTAGTTCACTGCTCCTTTTTGAATTAGATTTTCATGCACCCCTTCATGCATGCAAGTTTGTTTTCCACTAACATTTATTGAATGCTTATCGCATTCCAGGTGTTGGTTGGGAAGCTGGAGGTACAAATATGAATGACAATATAAAAATATGATATGAAGATCTGCGGTTTAGAAAACAGACAAATAAATAAGTGATTTTGCCACAGCGTCTCAGTAGCAAATACAGGGTGTTCTAGGAACACAGGGGAGGGGTATCTAATGTAGACAGGGGTAGGGTGAGGGGTAAGGGAAAATTTGCAGGAAAAATTGACATCCAAATTGCACCTTAAAAGATAAGTAGATTTTGGCTAGGAAAACAGACACTTGTATTTACTTTTTGAGACTTAGAGTGACCTCTTCTTACAATGTAAGGGAAACTAGTGAGATACAATCCATTGAAAAAGGTTGTACAAGAAAAAAATTTATGTGAAGAAAGCATTGAACCTAGAGTATTTGACAGAGGAGAAGCTGTAATGAGACTCTGGGTAGAAAGAGAAGATGAAGGCCACACACCTGATTTTTCACTTTCCCTGGGGCGTAAGGATCAACTTTTAGTGGCCTGAAGAATCACTTGGCGTGCTTTTTAAAAACAGTGATTGATTGGTTTTCTTTTCTGTGAATTCTGATTTAGCACATCTGGAGAAAGACCTAGGAATGTTGATTTGTAAGAAACCACCCAGACAGGGAAAGAGTTTCCCTCATCTTAGTCTTTGTTCTCATCACCCTGCCCAGCTTCTGTTCTATGCTTCTACCAGCACATCTGCAGGAGTCTGCTGTTTTTTAAAATAACGCTTTTCAACACTGAACAACAGCAGAAAGGACATGAGAGGCATACAGTTAGTTAAACTTGTGCAGCACAAGACACTATTGCTACTGTAAGCACATTCTAGCCTTTAGACTTAGAACAGCTTTACGAGGCCATTTTTGGATTTGTTTTCCTCCCAGCATATTTCCTGGTGACACAGCTCAGTTCCTGTCCCAGAAGTCTGTCAGTTGTTCATTTTACCTGTAATTCATATGAACGTAAACATTTCCTTTCAACTCTACTGCCTCCCTGAAGTCCTTCAGCTCTGTTTGGGGTTTCTACTCAAAAGAACACCCTCACCTTAGCTGATTTTAAATAAACATTAATGTCTTGTTCAGCTGACACTCCATTCACCCCCAACACAGTGAGGGGCCTTTGTTGACTGCTTCCTAACGATACTGCCACAGGTCAGAGATAACTTCGCAGTGAATGAATAATGCCTGTGACAAAATGTTTGTATGTATACCATCCCAGGCAAATGCATGGTGCTTAATTAATGTTTGTTGAAGAATGAATGAAATTATACACTAATGGTGAGTCAGTAGAGGCCCGTGTCTCAGGATACTCATATCAAGGAAGACAACATGATTATCTTACTCTAGATTATCTGTATGACATGGGGGAAAAAGTCACTTGTGAAGGCTCTATTACAGGAACTCATTGAAATAAGAAATAATCTTCATGCCCACCTAATCTCAAATTGCTAGTTTACTTTTTGTGATCTCTTCAGAGATGGTTGATTAACTAAGAATTATTAGACAATGGTCACTAGGATACTCTCTCTTAGAAACTGGAAGAGTTAAAGTAAAATTATAATATAGGTGGTTTGAAGATACTGTCATTAGACAAATACTTTACGAGTGCTCTGCTGTGAGGTTTAGGGATAGGAGAGTAAAATATTATTGACTAAGAGCTTATAAATGCATCAAATTCACATAATGTAACAATAGCCACACTTGATTTTTTTTATTTTATAAGATTTTATTTATTTTATTTTTAGAGAGGGGAAGGGAGGGAGAAAGAGAGGGAGAGAAATATCCAATGGTGGCCTCTCCCATGCCCCCAGCTGGAGACCTGGCCCACAACTCAGGCATGTGCCCTGACCAGAAATTGAACCAGTGACCTTTTAGTTCACAAGCTGACACTCAATCCACTGAGCCATGCCAGCCAGGGCCACACTTGATTTTTATAAAAAAGGAGCCTGCATTTCTACTGTCACACATGAATTAGCAGATTTTAAGTCTTAGACATTACCTGGGGACTTTTTGTTCAAAGTGAATTACTTCTGGAGAATTAATTCAGTGATTTCAGGAGATCTGAATTAGACATGCAATTATTAAGTAAAAGTCTAGATTATACTGAAAAGTCCCCAGCTACCCACCCAAACTCAGAAACCAGGGCAGGGAGATTTATCATTTCATTTTGGGTTCAAAATCTTTAAGACAATACCTTTTATTTTTCAGAATTTAGATCTCTGATACGATCCCATTCAACAGGGGCCAGGTACTTCCTTGTCTCTTTCAGTTTTCCTTTTGATGTCTCTGAGGCTGTATTCTAATGATGAATTGGACGGGCTCCTTCTCCTGGGAAGGTTGCTCAATTAGGAGGATATGATAACCTTTGAAAAAAGGAAGATGAAATGTTGATGAGCCAACATAGGAATTAACATTGAAAAATCACTTCTGCACCACCTCACAACATTGCTAACAACAACGGCAATTATTGTTACTTCAAAACACCGTTAGTCTCAGATTGGGTGCGGAAGGGCACACAGGAGAATAACATTCTTTTGATTGACATTTTTGGAGGCAATTCTCTTTCGGCCTAATCACCAGCCAGAGGTTTATAGAAACAATCTCTGAAAACTCATAAACAAAGTCCATGAATATATGTATTGTTAAAATAAAGTGAAGGAAAAAGCAAACCTAATCCAGAATACTTAGCTATTGCAAAGTTATCCTTGCTGCCTCCATAGACATATGGAAAACATATTTAAAATTTAATTGCAAAAGCAGATTAAAATTTCATTGTACAAACTTCCAATTATAAGGTAAATAAGTACTAGGAACAGAATGTACAACATGATGACTAGTTATCATCACTGTATGGTATATAAGAAAGTTGTTATATTCAGTAGATCCTAAGAGATCTCATCTCAAGAATTTTTTGGGGATGATGGATGTCAACTAAGCCTACTATAATCATTTCACAATCTATGTACAACATGCCACACACCTTAAACTTGCACAGTGATGTATGGCTATTATTTCTCACTAAAACTGGAAAAACCCATGGCACATTCACTTAATGTAATTTCAAATATAATTTAATATTAATTGCCTAGGATATTCTATGTAGACACTGAAAATGGTATTTGGCTTATAAAGGTCAATAAGGTAGATATGGCCTGTGCCCCTTTGAAATATACATTCTGTTGTCCTCAGATCTCTTTATATCTCTACCTTTATTTACTCCCTAGTCAATATCATCAGTGTCGTGGCCTTAATACCCGTTGTAACTGTTCAGTCCCAAATTATCTTTAGTCTGGGCCTTCCCCTAGAACTTCAGATTTATGTATCTAACTTTCTGCTTGTCATCTTCACGGGGATGATTATTTGGAACCTCAAATTTACTGTTTAAAATGGAACTTTTGGTTTTCTCTCACTACCCATGCCTCTGCCAATCAATGGCTTCTAAATATTATTTCTTTTAAGTTACATTAAGCCATCAGTTTTTCTTATCTGGAATGTTGTAATTTCTCTCAGCTTCCAATATTGATTCTTACATTCTATTTTCTATAGAGTAGTGAGAAGAGATGTTGTGAAATTTTTAGATCTGATACTCTGCTGCTCAAAACCATCTAGCAATTTCCCATCTCCGTCTAGGTAAAAATCAAGGCTCCAGTGAGGATCTCTTACCCTCCCCCCACAATTCTAAACCACCCGCTAGTTCTCTGTTCATCTCCTTTCACTCCAAGCACATTGTCTTTTCCAGGTTTTGTACTTGGTCTTTGCTTTGCTTGGTGTGTTCTTCCCCACAAATGCCTGCAATTCCTCTTTGTTTATTTCATGTAACTGTGTTTAAACTCACTTTAGCAGAGTGGCCTTCTAAGCCATCTAGAATAAGGCATTTATCCTCCTTCCTTTGCCTTGAACCCTTTCTTCATGGTATTTTCCATACTTCTAATCATATGTGATTATAGTTGCCCATTACTCATGGATTCCATATTTGTGACTTCTCTTCCTTGCTAAAGTTTATTTGTAACCCCCCAAATAAATACTTGTAGCACTCCCATGGCCATTCACAGACATGTTCAAAGTGGTGAAAAATCTGACCACCTACCTGAGGTCACCACAAGGCAATACCCTGCCTTATTTCAGCTCTCCTACTACAAACACCTACCTTTTTTAGCACCCCATCTTTCTCATCTTCACGTGTTTTATTGGTGGTTTCACAGTTTAAACCAGTGGACCTCATATTCTTAAGTGGGTATGGTGTTCCTAAGTGCAAGAGGTAATGTGCCTTACTGAGAGAATACACATATTAGATAAGCTTCATTTAATTATGAGTTAAAGTGTTGGCCATAAGATCAATGTTAATGGATCATCAATGTGTATTACATAAGTGGGTTTAAACAGAACACACAAAGTGAGGTTATGTATTGATCACTTGATGAAACTGTTGTGATTATATGTTTGTTTGTACCTAACTTCTCTTTCCTTTAGGAGCGGTATTCACCAATTTAGTGTTTGTGGTAACTTTGTAGAATATAACTCTTACAAATAATGATAACTGATTGCATTTTTATTTTTTTTATATCTTAATCATCCCCAATGAAACATAAACTTATGAAAGCAAGGACCTGGTATTTACACTTGTATATGTGATGCTTAGAATGGTGCCAGACATGTAATAGGTGCTCAATAAATATTTAATGATGTAATAAACAGAGGAAAGAAAGGTATCTATTGAGAGAGAAATACAGTACCTTAGTATCTGAGAAATGCAATAAACTAGTAATAAAACCAAGGTTATGATAGTTTCTGAAGGCAATAAGCATGGTGATGAGGTAGAAAGTAATCGTTAGGCAGGGCTGGTGTCATTTCATCTGAGACCTAAAAGGACAAGAGCAGCCAGCCCCGAGAAGCAGTGAGGAGACAGTATTCTCGGCAGAGAGAATAAGAAGCAAAGATATACAGTAGTAGAGACGGCAGTTTGGACTGAACAAAATGAGGGCAGCATGAGTGATGGAGAAAATGGTGTAGATAAGGTGGGATGGGAGGAGGATGCTAGACCACAAATGCTTTAGATGTTCTAAGAGAACTAGGAACCTAATGACATATTTGAAACAATGTGAATGGCTAAATCTGATATAAACTCTGAAGGAAAGAAACATGAAAATGAGACTGATTAGTTAAGCGATTGGCCCAAGTTTTAATTGCCATATATTCTGCAATTGCCAAATGACTATTCAGACATAGTGCCTTATCAGGTTCCAGTACCTGTATAGGCTGCCATAGAGGTGCTAGTTTGATTTCAGACAAATGGACTTGAAGAATGGCAAGGGAATTTTCTGAGAATAGCATGTACTTTTGACCAAAGAACTATCTCCTATTTGGGAAGGTCTTCTTCTTCAATTGTGAGAGTTTGGAAAAAAAAAATGTAAACAAATAAACTGGAGAGAAAGGGAACATCTGTCAAATGAACCCTGGTGATTTGGTAATCAGGGAGTGGCAAGTGTTGTGGGCAGACTTAGTCCATTTTATTAGGGATGATATACAAGGTCAGTCCAGAAGGTATCCAGCTATGTAATATGAAAAATAGAGACGTTTATTGAAGGAGATACAAAATACAAGAAATATTGTACATAGGACAATGACACCTCTGTCCCCTTCCAAGTAGGCACCTCAGTACCTCACATAGTTCTCCCAGTCACCATCAGCTGCCCTATCATATTTTCCTGAATCTGATTGATGGTCTGAAATCTCATCTCTTTCAAAGGTGATTTTAGTTTCAGGAAAAGCCAGGAGTTGCAAGGCACCAAATCTGGTTTGTAGCGGGGCTGAGTCACCTGGGTGATTTGGTGTTTCGCCAAAAAACTCTACAGAAGTTCTGACGCGTGAATGGGCGTGTTGTCATGTTGAAGCTGCCAGTCACTAGTTGCCCACAGCTGCAGCCTGCTAATCATCCAAATAGTTTCTATGAAGGAATTTTTAGCTTAACACAAAATTTGATGCAGATTCATTGTTCTACTCACTCAGTCATTTTAAATGCGACAGCCACGCAGTACACGTGCTCACTCAATGGCATCTACCACGCCCCCTCACTAGCACAGTGAAGGTGTGTTGTTTGTGCATGTGCACTCCAGTCCACTTCCTCTGCTGTCAGGTTACATCCATGTCACACAAACTGTTCTTATTACATTAAAAATGGCTGGACTTTTTTCTGGACAAACTTTGTATTTTGAGTCTTGTACAGTGCTCAGCACTTAAAATATACTGAGTAATTGATAGTGCTTATAATAATAAATACTCATAATAGACTTTTGTAGACAAGTAGTTTTTAAGAGTGTATGTAAGATGAACAAAACTTTGCCTCTACTATGAATTTCTCTAGATGTTCATATTTTTAACATGTTGTTATTTAGGAAAAAATAAATGTGAATGTTTGTTTAACTGGTTCTTGTTTCTCTTGATATAATCTCTGAGCCAGAAAAAACATCAGATTGCACTGCTGATTTCAATGTTGCTGGGAAAGTCACTGGTATTTGACATTTCCAAATATGTTCAGGAAATAATAAACTGCAGCGGGGCTGGATTTAGGGTACCTGTACGTATGGGAAAGGCTTGGGCCAGATTACAGAGGGTTTTGAATGCTGTGCAGTGGTGTTTATGATTGATTAAAAATAATAGAGAAGCATTCATTAATTTTGGATGAGAAAAACTTAATAGAATAATACTTTAAGAAGAAAAATCTGGCACTACATATATATTACCCTGGAGCTCAAAAAGAATGGACTAGGGGCATTCCCTAAGGAACTAGTATTATGCTAAGATGGAAGCCTATAGGACCTGAGTTAATATAGTGAGGGCTGGTATAGAAAGGGTATAATGAATTAAGTTACATTGTAATAGGGGTCTGCATAAGAGTTTGAGAATGATACTCATTTGCAGATATAGTTTAGATCTATCCTTGCCTGTTAAAGTAATTGTTGGAGTGGAAATAGGCATGAACATTTGACTTGGATGTGAGACAACCACATCAGAATTGCATTACCATTATCAAATATAAAAAGAAAACAAACAACAAAACTTGTTGACATTTAAGATTTTCACTGTGGTTGAATAGTGAATAAAAAACATCTGCTTCCCATATCTGAAATAGTACATTAAATTTATGTTACGCAGAAGGAGTGAAAAAGCTATCAGTCATCCATGTAAAATATTCACGTCAAGAGAGTGTGTATTGGGTGACATTTTATCACATCCTCTCTACACGTTTTCAGGTCAAGTGAAGTGATTTACCAGCTTGAGCTAAATTGCCAATTCTCAGATAATGTACATCCCCAACTCACATCATCTGAAAGGATTTATCTCTTGTACAACACTATGTACAAGTGGCATTGTTTTTCTTCTTTGACTTTGCTTGAAGAGGAGACTTTAAACACACAAAACTATTGATTTTCTTGTTTCACAAACTCTTCCAAAAGCTCATAACTTGACCTTTTCCAACCAAGGGCAACCTTTTTGCATTTGTCAGTAATCATGTACTGTTTCAGAACATTTTACTCAGCCTGACTATTTTTTCTCCCTGCCTTTTTTGCAAAATAAGAACTTAATGGAGAGAAGACAGAAAGGAGACCATGAAAAACAGAGTTTCAGATATCTAGAACCTATTATTTGTAGATTTCTGCAAGATTTTGTGATTCCTCTTATTTTATCATTAGAACCAATCTCAAATATCACCTCTTTATTCTTAATTGAAATGATAATAAAAATACTAATATATGAAAATAGTAGAAAAGTATATACAATAGGAAGTAAACTTTAACCCTATCCAAAAAACTCAGTTTAGCAAGTTAATATTTTGTGTACTTTTCCAGAAAATTGACATGCTTATATAAATGTGTATATATTCATGTATGACATGCATATATGAATGTGTGTATGGTATCTTGGTTCTGTATGAAACATTTTTTTTCAAATAAATATAAAAAATATTTTTGTTGTTGCATAGTTTTATAACTTTTTTTTAGCATGTGGTAGTTTTGTGTACACATCATGACAGCCAGGGAAAGGAAAATTTCATCACCCCAAATAACCCCCTCATGCTATCCCTTCCCTGTTCAGTAACACCCCTAAGTACTCACCCCCAATTACTGGTAACCATTGGCCTAAACATGATTATTGTTTTGTCTTTTCCAGAAAGCCATCTGTGTAAAATCATATTGAACTGTGACATGCAGACACTTCTTTTACTTAGCAGCATGTCTCTGAGATGTAGACAAGTTGTTGGGTGCATTGCCAGTTCCTTTTATTCCCAAGCAGTATTTCACTGTATGGGTACAGCCCTGCTGTGTGTCCATTCACCACCAGGAGGCAATTCATTCCCAGTTTCACGTGATTATTAATAGACCTGCCATAAACAGTTTTTGCAGAGGTATTTGTCTGGACCTTTGATTTCTCTAGGTTAAATATTTAGTAATGAGATTATGATAGTTGTATATAGTAAGTGTATATTTAACTCTATAACAGACTGGCAAACTGTGGGGCTGATTCCCACCAGCAATCTAGGAAATTCCCGTTTCTTCATGTATATGTCATCTCAGTGCTTGGTCATTTTTCTGTTTTAGGCATTCTAATAGAATTTTAGTGACATTATTAACATTTTAATTTTTATTTTCTTAATAGCACACTGTGTTGAACATCCTTTTTTTTTTTTAGATTTTTTTTATTGTTTTTCAGTACAGTTTTCTGTCTTTTACTCCCATCTGTCTTTTACCACCCCCCAGTGCTCCCCCCTCCCTCCCCTTTCCACCCCCCCCCTAGTTTCTGTCCATGAGGGGAGGGAATTTTAGGGAGAGAGGGAGGGGATTATAGGAACAAGTATAAAGGACACATGAACATCCTTTTTTATGTTTATTTGCCATCCTTTTTGGTGAAATCTTTAAGTGCTTTTCCTCATTTAAAAAATATTTTGAGGAATTTCATTTTTAAAGTGAAAAGAGGAAATAGCTATAGCACATACGAAATCTAGAAGGCTTTTCTTTTTTCTCCCCTCTCCTTCCTTTGTTCCATTCAAGACTGGAGGCATTTCAGTACATGCGTTTGTGATGGGGAGGATGGATACAGTAAAAAGGGAGGAATTGATTCAGGAGAGACTGTGGACGGTTACTGGATTTTGCTTATTTTTAAAAAACTGGATTTAACTTTTCGTTGAGTGATTTAAAAATTATTTTCCCAGCCATTTGTTTGTCATTTCATTCTCTTAGCAGTGTCTTTCTGCAGATCAAAAGTTTTTAATTCTGTTGAAATGTAGTTTATCCATATTTAGTTTAATATATCATGCTTTTGGAGTCATGTCTAAATACTTTTTGCCTAATCCACAGGTGGCAAAGATTTTTTTTCCTAGATTTTGTTCTTTAAATTTCATAGTTTTACTTTTAATATTGTTGAATTTTATGTTGTATAAGGTATATAGTTCAGGTTAAGTTTCATTTTCTTTGCCAATTATTCCAGTACTATCTGATGAAAAGACTATCGTCTCCTATTGAATTATCTTTGCAACTTTGTTAAAAATCAAAGGCGCATATTTTGTAGGTTTATTCCTGGACTAGATATTCTTTTCTATTGACCTATGTCTATCCATTAACCAATACCTCCTGTCTTGATTACAGTGGTTATATAGTAGTGTTAAAGTCGGGTAGAATGATTCTAATTCCTATCACTTTATTCTCTCTCTCTCTCAATTTTTCAAGATCATTAAGGTATTTTAAGGTTTGTGCTTTTTCCTATAAATTTTAGAGTGAGTTTATCTTCATCTATAAAAATGCTAGGATTTTGATAAGAATCACATTGAACTTAGACATGAGTTTGAGGAGAATTAACATTTGGACTATTTCAAATCTTCATATCCATGAACAGTATATCTTTTTATTTGTTTTGATCACCTTTGGGTATATTTTATCAGCATTTTGTAGTTTTCAGCATATAGATCCTGTACATATTTCCTTATTTTAAAGATTTTATGTATTTATCTTTAGAAGGGAAGGGAAGGAGAGAGGGAGAGAAATATCAATGTATGGTTGCCTCTCGTGCATCCCCCGCTGGGAACTGGCCTGTAATCCAGTCATGTGCCCTGACTGGGAATCGAACTGCGATCGTTTGGTTCGCAGGCCCGTGCTCAATCCACTGAGTTATGCCAGCCAGGGCTATTTCCTTAGATTTATAATAAAATATTTTACTTTGAAACTATTTTAGCCCTGGCTGGTGATTGAGCATGGGCTGCAAACCAAAGGGTTGCCAGTTCGATTCCCAGTCAGGGCACATGCCTGGGTTGCAGGCCAGGTCCACCAGTAGGGGCCACATGAGAGGCAACCACACATTGATGTTTCTCTCCCTCTCTTTCCCCCTCCCTTCTCTCTCTAAAAATAAATAAATAAAATAAAAAATATACTTTAAAAAAGAAGAAACTATTTTAAATAGCATTATTTATTAAATAAGAGTATACAATCATACATTAGTATTATATAGAGATACAATAACTTTGTATGCTGACCTTGCATTTTGTGACCTTGCTAATCATACTTGGTAGTGCCAGGAATTTCTTTTTGGTAGATTTGTTGGAATTTCCTAGGTAGATAATAATGTCATCTGTGACTAGGGATATTTATTTCTTCCTTTATAATTTGTGTTGCTTTTATTTATTTTTCTTGATGTACTGTTAGGCTAGGATTTCTAGTTCAAAGTTGGTTAGGAAGAATGAGAGTGGAGATTTTTCTTTGATACTAATATTAGAGGGAAACATTATCTTCCATAATCAATAAATTTTTAGTTATAGGTTTTGTTTATACATACATGTTCTTTATCATTTTTTAGAAATTTTATTATATAGTTTACTGAAAACTTTTATTAGAGATGTTGACTTCATCAAGTGCTTCTTGTAACTCAGTTGATATGATCACGTGGATTTTCTCCTTTAGTCTGTGAACATGGTGGATCACACGGAATGGTGAACCAGTCTTGCGTTCTCGGATAAACCTTACTTGATCATCATGTAATGTTATTTTTATATGTTGCTAAATTTGATTAATTTGTATTTGGTTAAGAAATTTGACACCTACTTTTTTAAGATATAGTCTTCCATTGTATTATTTTCTGACATTATTTTGTCTGGCTTTTGTATTATTGGCCTCATTACATAAGAAGTATTCCCTTCTCTTAGATTTATTGGGAAGACTTTAGGAGAATTGGTTTTATTTTTTATTTACTAATTGGTAGAATTCACCAGTGAAATTGTCAGAGCTGAAGATTTAGATTTCAGAAGGATTTTAATGACTAATTCAATATAATTAATAGTTATAGGACTTCTCAGGTTATCTATTTATTTTTTCTTGAGTGAGTTTGAGCAATTTTTGACTTTTAAGGCATAGAGTCATTTCCTCTAAATGGTCAAATATGCATGCATAGAGTTATTGTAACATTTCCTCGTTATGGTTTTAATACTGCATAGGCTGTAGTCATAGGCTCTCTTCAAATCCTCATACAAGTAATTTGGGGATTCTCTCTTTTTTCTTCTGTCAGTTTTGCTTGAGGTTTACAAGCCTTATTGTCTTTCCAAGAATCTCTATTTTTAAACTTTTTTAAAATTTCTATTCTTATATTTGCTTTGATTTATTTTGCTCTTCTTTTTCTTACCTTTTAAATGTGGAATGTGAGATTATTGCTTTGAAAACTTCTTTTCTATTCCTTTCCCCAGATTTTGGGGGTATAATTAACAAATAGAAATTATATCTATTTAAGTTGTACAACCTGATGTTTGATGTACAGAAGCTGTGTGAAATGATCAGCATAGTTAAGCTAGTTAACATACCTACTACTTCAAATAGACAGATTCCTATTTCCCCAAGCTGCTTTTTTCTAATATAAGCTTTATTACCATGAATTCCCCATGCATTGCTTTAGTGGTATCTCATGGCATTTCATGTTATATTTTCATATTTGTTTAGCTAAAAATATTTTCGAATTTCCCTAGAGACTTTTACATTCACCATGAGTTATTTAAATGTATGTTACTCAATTTGCAAGTGTTTTCAATTTTTCCTTTTATCTTTTTGCAATTGATTTGTAGATAAATTCCATTATAGTCAGAAAACATATTGGCATTGATGTCAAGATTTTTACACTTGTCGAGGTTATTTTTTGGCCCATAACATTGTCTGTTTTGGTGGATGCTTCATGGGCACCTGGAAGAACATGTGTATTCTGCTGCTGTTGCTTGGAGTGCTCTGTGAGTGTCGATTACATCCAGTTGTTGGATGTCATTGCTCAGTTCTTCCATATCTTTGCTGATTTTCTATCTACTACTTTCACTGAGTATTGAGAGAGATGTCTTGAATTTTCCAACTATAATTATAGATTTGTCTATTTCTTCCTCTGATTCTTTCAATTACTGCTTTATGTATTTGGAAACTCTGTTTTTAGCTGGATATAGAGTTGACATTGCTATGTCTTTTTGTAGAATCGACATTTTTATTATTATGGGATGTTTCTCTTTATTTGATATAATATTTTTTGTTCTAAAATATCTTTTGTCTGATATTAATACAGCTACTCCAGCTATATCCTTGCTTTAAATTTTACCATTTATTTTTCTTGTTATTTACTGTTTATAATGTAACTATGTAAGACTATGATTTTTTTTTCATTGCTCTCTCCTCTAGCCACTCAGAGACTTGTGGTTTCATTATTGCAACTATAGTTATTTACTCTCAACAACAGAGAAGACTTTGATTTCTATCATTTGATATTCAGTTTTAATTTTATTGAATATTCTTTTGAGAATGCCATTTCTATTTTTTCCATTTTAGATAAACTAAATGTGTTCTTTTTAGTAACTGTTTAGTCAATTTTAATACATATTCCATAGATATTTGAAACAATATTTTTTCTTATTTCAGGATATATAAATATATCCTGATAGTAACCTTATACTGTTTTGTTTTTCTATATAGTTATTATATGTCATAGGCAACACCAACATTAATAATTTTATGAATTTATGTCTATAATTTTTATTGGGTATCTGTAGACATTTTCTTCTATTTCCTTCACTTAACTTTTTATGAATACTAGTATGATGCCTTGTCCATAACAATTAGCTCTTTATCACAGATCATTTTAATTATATTTCTTGTCCTTTCATTTAGCTCTGCCAGATCCCTTTTATTCTCTCCCATTCTCTGTCTCCTTGTGCCTTTGCCACCACTGAATGTTATCATTTCTGGTGTATTTTACATTCTATACTATTTTAACATGGTTTCCTAGGTTCCTCACCCATAAGTGAGAAGAGGTAGAGTTTGCTCAGAGGAAGTGCCTCAACGAGGACGCGAGTTTGATGAGTTCATCTGTTATGCGGCTGCAGATGAACTGTGATAAATCAAGGTCACTGCTTAGAAGGAATTGTATCTGCCATGTTTTAAAGACCTGGAAGAACAGTGTTGAATAAGTTACATTACTACTTTGCAGTAAAACACATGCAACTCCTGACCTATGAATGTTTTAGTTTCTTCATAGGGTAGTTACATTTAACTGAGGCGTTCATTTTGTTCTCCTCGATCAAATCACTTTCAAAGTTTCACAAGTGTTTTTATAAGTGTAGTCAACCTCTACTAAAGTCTATGGGCTAGGGGTCAGAATTATGCTAATATCTAGTGAGGGGAACAGAACCAAAGGCATAAATCCCTCACTAATCCTACTCTTCAGTGGTTAAAGTAATTGGCTCTGAGCACCCAAAATATTATCCTGTTCTAGGGGGAAAAATCCAACTTTCCAGCTCATTCTCTAGGTAAATCTTTTGGATTGTAGATATAAGACTAGGACTCTGAAAAAAAATTAAACATTAAAAGCTATCATCACAAATAATACTAGTTTTATAAAGAGTCTAGTTAAAAGATAACTTCATACTTTTATTTTACTTGAATATAAATGGATGAAAAATAGGAGATTTGTTTATTTAAATATTATTGACCACAGTTTTACTATCTCCCCTCAAAGGGTCTGTATTAGTTTTCTACGGCTGCTGTAAGAATTCACCACAAACTGGACAGCTTAAAAACAACAGAAATTAGTTCTCTCAAAGCTTGTGAGGCCGGCAGTCCAGGATCAATGTACCAGCAGCACTGGTTCCTTCTGCAGGCTCTGAGGGACTATCCACTCCACATGTCTCTCCCAGCTTCTGGCGGCCACAGTCCTCGGCTTGCAGCAACCCAGCTCTAGTTAATCTCTGCCTTTGTCTTCACATGACTTTGCCCTCCGTGTATCCTTGTGTCTCAAGTCTCCCTATGCCCTTATATTGTGAGAACACCTAAACTAGTACGATCTCATCCTGAGATCCTTAACTCACTAACATCTGAAAAGATACTTTTTCCAAACGAGGTCACATTCACAGGATTTGGAGGTTAGGACATGAGTATTTTATTTTGGGCGTCACTTATTTAACTCACTACAATGTTCATCATATGTTTAAGTAAATGCAGTGTTCATTTACTTAACACATTTTAAGTAAACATTTACATTAAGTAAATGTTTTCACATTCAATAGCTATAGACCATACCTTGGGATGTGAATAGCATACGTATCTTCCACACAACCAAGAAGAAAAGGTGTACACAGGAGCACTCGTAGTAGGGAGGAAGTGCTTTCTAAACACAGTGTGTTACTGGACCATATGGGGTCTCCTCAGTATATCATCATTTTTTCTGTACAGTGAAAATATGGGAATTATATTTCATGCAAAGAAAGTTTCACACAAAACATCATTTTCACTCTAGGATTTCAAGGTAACTTAATACTTTAAAAAACATCTTTGATTGAAAACAGGTGAAGGTACACTTGGGGAAAATAAGCATGCATGGTCTGAATGATCTACCATCAAGGTATTAATGGATTTTGTTGAAAAACTTACTGAACCACTGCTGATGGTTATTTATGAAAATTTACTGAAAACTGGGAAACGACAGAACTGAATGCCAACACTGTATCAATTTTCCAGGATAGAATGAACTGCTGTCATGATAATTATGGTTCAGTAAATGTAACTTAAACCCTTCAATAATGATACAACTATTAATAAGAGGAGCCTGTAAAAACCTCTCAAAGGTAACACAGTTGTGAACAATAAATAGAATTGCTTTATAAAAATTATGACAGATGGAATTTAATAGCTTTTTGATAGGATTACCAAATTAATAGACTATGGAAAGAAAGTGATTATAGTATGTCTTTATTATATGATATGTGATAGTGTCTTCTGAAATTTACATCAATTCAAATTTTCTGGAAAATGAGTAGTGCCTGGTGGGTTGAAAACTACTGAAGTTCTCAAACACTGAAAAATCAACAGCAAAGGATGCAGTTAGGGGAAGAGTAGGCTATGGTGACCCATTTGGGTTTAAAGTGAGGCTGCACTTTAATAACTCGTTTGGGACCTTAAAGAGATAACTTTATTGCTAGAAACTTTTATCAGTTTAGAAAAATGAAAAATTTAGCACATTAATGCATGCTAATGCAACCAGCAAACAATGGCCATTTTCCCCTTACTTTTTTAAAATTTAAATTTAAAGAGAAATAGGAAGGTAATAGAATTTGGAAATAAGGTGTTTGGTAGCTAAAAGTAAGATAAAGAATTTGAACCTGGGCTTTAACTTAACTGAGAATACTGTTGGGTCTAAGAGTGTTTCTGATACTTTGGGTTCTTTTTTCATTTTTCAAAGGAGATATTTTAAAAAATATTTTCTTGTTTTAGGGTAGATTTATTCATAAGAAAGATTTCCAGAGACTACTTGATCCAATAGAGAGGAAAGAGAGTTTTAACTTTGAAAGAATATGAATCATATTAGTGGGAGTTAGGAGTTTGGATGGGAAAGATGGATAAATAGGATCATTGGTCTGAGAACTGCAATTGAGAAAATAATTGTGTCAAAAGTATTGTATGAAAGATAGTATAGCATTAAGCATGAGATTCACCAAGACTTTACTTATTTTTATTTATTTTTAATGTTCATCTGAGGATATGTTTATTGATTTTGGGAGGAAGGGAAGGAGAGAGAGAGAAAGAGAGAGAAACACCGATTGTTTGCCTCCCATATGAGCTCAGACAGGGGATCAAACACACAACCTGTGCTCTGTACGTGCTCTGTACGTGTTCTGTACGTGCTCTGTACATGCTCTGTGCTCTGACCTGGGATTGAACCCACATCCTTTTTGGGTACAGGAAAATGCTCCAACCAACTGAACTAACCAGCCAGGGCCACCAAGATTTTAAAAGACATTGTAGAATTAGAAGATAAGTAAAAAAATGAAAATACCCAATTTTATATATAGCACATGCTTCATATGTAGATGGCATGCAGGAAAAAATTGAAGGAGATATTTTAAAATTATAACCATTATGATTTATTATTGTGTGTCACACTTATGAATGATCTTTATTTTATTTTTTATGCTGACTTTAAAAAATTTTTCGTAATGAAAATGCAATACAAAAATAATCAACCTTCTGAAAAACTGTAATTTTTATATGTACCAATGAAGTTGCCTTGGGATAGGACATAAAATCATGGGAGTTAACAGCAAGCAATTTATAACTATTTATTTTGTGTTAAAAATGTAATAGAAACTCTATGTACATTATTTCCTTTAATCTTTAAAACTATCTTTTGAGATAGATGTCAATTCTAATTGTCCCTTTGCAACATGACTTTGGGTTTGGGATAACACGTTGATCAGAAAAAGTAAAGTGAATAAATTGGAGAGACACTTAAGAAAAGAGAATGATTACAGAGCTTTGGGTACCATTTTGTGATGAGACAGAGTTCTTTCAGGCATAAGTGTGATCAAAAAGAGGTAAAATAAGGACATACTGTGACACAATTATTTAAAGAGCAAAGAGAGCAGGTAACATTGGTGGAAGGTACTGAATTTTCATGAAATAGTGGGGCATTAAAAAAATTCCATCAGGGATTTCTATTTAAATCTACCGAGGAGCCTATAGTTTGAAAACAAGTATTTGGTATTTTAATATTTAATATTAATACTGTCAGTAAAGCTTTTGCTCTGTACGAGCAAGAGAACCTGAATGCGTCCTAGGAACACATGTGGAAATACAGAAGTCAGAGCAATTGTCATGGCAACACTAGTTAAAATTGGGAGATAACCCTTGATAGTGGATCAAGGCAGTGAATGCTAAATCTATTAGAAGATAAACTAATATGGATGATTATAGATGATGTATCAGACTGACTACAGCCTATTTATCAGAATTAAGGTCACAAGGAGTGTCAACCAAAATTATGTCACTGGTTGGGATGCAACAACATACTAAACCACCTCTAAAGTGTTCATGAAAAAAATATCAAATCTAAGTCTGATCACGCCTCTAGATTTAACATTCAGTTCCAAGCAATAGAGGGGACAAAGGAAATCCACAAATAACACAGAACAAAAATCCAGTTTAACATATTCATTGCAAGGAAAGAAAAAGCAGGAAGAACACATCAACTCAAAGACAATTAGGAGGAAAAATGCCAATTACTGGTACGAATGTGCAGCAACAGGATCTCTTATTCGCTGTTGGTGGAATTCAAAGTGTTCCTGCATTCATTTGGGAAGAGTCTGTTGGTTTCTTACAAAGCTAAATAAAGTCTTATTAGACAATGCAGTGAATGGGCCCTTAGGTATTTATTTACCCAACTGAATTCAAATTATGTGCACACATAAGCCTGCATGCAATCTTTAATAACAACCTAATTTATAATCATCCCAAACTGAAAGCAATCAAAACGTCCTTCAATAGATGAATGCATAATTGAACCGTGGTACTTCCATGCAATGGGGTATTGTTCACTTAAATAAGTGATCTATCAAATGATGAAATGACATGGATGAATATTAGGTGCATACTTCT
Organism: Carollia perspicillata; assembly: GCA_004027735.1. NCBI lineage: Eukaryota > Metazoa > Chordata > Mammalia > Chiroptera > Phyllostomidae > Carollia > Carollia perspicillata. The sequence continues at coordinate 25,407 of PVKM010001382.1, read as the reverse complement.
AAATGAAGAAGAAAGTCTTAAAAGGTTATATACCATATGATTCTAATTATTTGACCTCCTGGAAAAGGCAAACTGTGGAAACAGTAAAAGAATTGGTGGTTGTCAGGAGAGGAGGAAAAATTGGGGAGGAGAAAGAAGCTGAACAGATGAAACAGGACTTTTTTAAGGTGGTTAAACTATTCTGTATGACACCATATGTGGGTATGTGACAGCAAGCATTTGTCAAAACTCATTGAACTTTATATCACAAAAAATGAACCTTAATGTATACAAAGTTAAAAACTCATTTGGAAAATGGAGAAATTCCATGATAAAGTGCAAAATGTAACAAAACATCTAACTCTATTACAAATACATGAAACAACTAACTGAAGGAAATGGGGGAAAGGGGTAATAACACAAGTAAATTTAGAAATGAGCTGAGTTGGAAAAACAAAGATAAAAACTATACACAATATGCCATATGCCAGCTGATAAAGTTGTTTTCCATAGGGATACAGGCTAACAAATATGATATTATAATATCTGGACTCTGGAACTGACCACCTACATAAACAGGTAGCAGATGATGTAAGCCAGGTGTCTTACTGCTGCAGTGGGAGTTTATAGACAAGTGGGAAAGTGGCTAGAAAAATTCATGTGTTAATGCATTAGTGTTAGTGACATCAGTAAAAATTTGTGTTTAGCTTAATATAGATATCGATGGTTACACAGAAATTTATAGATGTGTATATATCTGGGTTGATATACACATTTCTTTGCTCTGCCATTTGAGAAGCATAAAATTACTGATACCCCTGTAACAATGAGCACACCTAGTAGCCAGATCTTGAGTTTCTTATACCACTCTCTCATAGAAGGAACCAGCACCCATAAAGAAATGGCTGATTCTACAACTGTAGGAGAAGCATACAAGATAAGTCTGAAGCATCTTATACTTTTTGAAAGTAAGGAAGTGCTCAAACACAATGACAAAAATACAATGATATGGGTGTGTCAAGGGACATAGAAGTCTACCGAAAGAATTCCCAAACACTCTCCATAGAAGAACACTTGCAGCAACAAAATAAATAAAGTAGTACTGAATTATAAATACAAAGTATTTGGGGTTGTAACCCAACATATAAAAATTCAGGGTTCCATATTGATATAAATAATTGAACAAATACGTAAATAGAGAAGTAAGAAATGAGCCACATGAAAGATTTTTAAGTACTTATGTAGATACTCTGCCCTAAGAAGGTGGAACAGAATTACCACTCCTTCAGGGTGGGCTGCACATAGTGACTTCCTCCCAAGAGTGCTGCTGCACGGAAAAATTGCTCTGGCCAGCAGAGCAGTCAACTGGGGCTCGACCACTCGTCTGGAGCAAATGGGTGAGGGGGACAAGAGGTGCAAAGAATGGCAGCAAGACAACAAGTTCTGATCAAGCTGAAAAATTTTATTTTCGGGCAAAGACTTATATAGAGGGGGGAAGGGGAAGTGTGTCGCTACTTGAGTGGTGAGGGGTACACAAAGGAGTGCTTCTTGATAGGTTACTGCTTGCATGCTGGGGTGCGTGTCCTATACTCTGATTGGTAACCTGTGTTTGTGCTCTGCACATGCTCCTTGTTGTTTCTGAGGAGCGTAAACCCCCGAGCTGATTGCATCAGCCGAAAGGCCAGACTCTGCCCAGCCCAGGTTCCCGACAAAAAATGGGAGGTGAAACTGGACAAACACTACCTCGGCAAGGTGCTCAAGGTCAACATTAACAGTGATAAGCCATGTAGACTGTATATACTTCTCATTCAATGTGATGAAAATGGCACATATCTCTGTGATCTTCTCCCCCAAATCCATAACTCATTCTAATCATATGAAAATATCAGAAAAATCCCAGTAGAGGAATATTCTACAAAATGCCTGATTAGTATTCTTTGAAACTGTTAAAGCCATGAACTAAAAGAAAAATGAATTTTTGATGGTAGTTTCTTTAGCTGCACAGAAGCTTTTTGACTCGTTGTAGTCCCATTTGTTTATTTTTTCCTTAGTTTCCCTTACCCTAGGAGATATATCAGCAAAAATATTGTTATGCAAGATAACTGAAATTTTACTGCCTGAGTTTTCCTTTAGGATTTTTAATGGTATCATAACTTATATTTAAGTATTTTATTCTTTTTAACTTTATTCTGGTGTATATAGTGTAAGATGGTGGCCTAGTTTCTTTTTTTTTTTTTTTTTTTTTTGCATGTACCTGTCCAATTCTCCCAACATTATTGGTTGAAAAGTCTGTCTTTACCCCATTGTAAAGGGAACTCACTATGTGGGAAAACATATTTGCCAATGATACATCAGACAAGGGTTTAATCTCCAAAATACATAAAGAATTCATATGATTCAACACCAGGAATACAAACAATCCAAAAAAATGGGCAAAGGACCTGAATAGATACTTCTCCAAGGAGGTCATAAAGATGGCCTGTAGGCATATGAAAAATGCTCAACATCACCAGTCATGAGAGAAATGCAAATTAAAATCACAGTGAGATACCATTTCACACGTGCCAAAATGGCCATCATTAATAAATCAACAAACCAGTGTTAGCAAGGATATGGAGAAAAGCAAACCCTAGTGCACTGCTGGTGGGAATGCAGACTTGGTATGGCCACTGTAAAAAACAGTATGGAATGTTCTCAAAAAATTAAGATGGAACTGCCTTTTGACTCAGCCATTCCACTGTTGGGAATACATCCTAAGAATCCAAAACACACATTCAAAAGAATACATGCACCCCTATGTTCACGGCAGTGCTACTTATAATAGCCAACATTTGTAAACAGTATGAATGCCCATCGATAGATAAGTGGATGAAAATAATGTGATACTTTATACAACGGAGTACTATGCAGCAGTAAAGAAGAAGGAATTCTTACCTTTTGTGACAACATGGATGAGACTGGAGACTATTATGCTAAGTGGGATAAACCAGTCAGTGAAAGACAAATACCATATAATCTCACTTATAAGTGGAATCTAATGAACAAAATAAAGTGGTGAGCAAAATAGAACCAGAGGCATACAAACTTGAAACAGACTGACAGCTCTAAGAGGAGGCAGGTGGGAGCTTGTTGAAAGAAGGTGAAGACATTAGTCAAAGAACATGTACGAATGACCCCTGGACATGGACAATGGTGCAGGGATTGACTGGGGGACCAGGGGTGGGCTGGGTGGGAGGATGTGAAAGGGGGAAATTGGAACAATTATAATAGCATAAACAATATAATATTTAAATTTTAAAAAAAGTGAAAAACTGTCACAGCCCAGAAGAGTCAAAGGGGACATGATGACTGAATGTGAGGTGGTATTTTGGATGAGATTCTGGAACAGAACAAGACATTAGGGAAAAATCTAAGGAAATATGAATGAAGTATGGACTCTGCCTAATAATATTATATCAATATTGGTTCCTTAATTCTAACAAATGTATCATAGTAATGGAAGACATTAATATTAGGGGGAACAGGATGTGACTCCTGAGAAATTTTGTACTGTGGCTGGTGGAAATAGGATTCTTTGGCCAAGTCATAGGAAATGCATTTTGGGGATCCAAGCATAGCAGGGTTTGAAGCATAATGGTAATATTCATTGGAAAAGCAAAGAACTACCTGCAGGTGCCCTATGTCTCATCCACAACCAGGTGGCTTGGCTTTGTCCTAAGCCTGATGAGCCCAGCTGCACACCAGGAGGGTCAGAATCCAGAACTGCAATGCCACCGTCCTGGGCTTTGGTCATCCAGCGTAGTCTCTGCTCCTGGCTGTGCTCCAGTCTGATGGCCTCCATGCTTGGGGTCTTTGGTCTTGGTGAAGCTTTGATTGTATTACACTGGGCTTGGAAAGGATAAGCTTTCTTTCAAACTAACAAATCTTCTTCCTATTCTTTAAGGGCTTGTGCTGGGTCCTCCCCCTAACCAATCTCTTTCCTGAATCTTCCTCGGTTCAGCAAAGGAATTTCCCCTTCATTGTTTCTCCCTCCTCCTGTAATCAGAGCTAATGGGCCTGTTGTCCCCCTGGGAGACTGGAGAGCCAGTCTTCATTCCCATTGCGGGATTAAGTTTCTTCAGCAGAGAATGAAGCTGTCCCCTGGGGAGTTTGTGAAGCTGCAGTTTCTTAGTCAGGCTTAATGTCTGATTCCATTTTCTTCCTTCCTTTATTAATAACTAGCTAGTTACCTATGCTAACAGTGTTATTTTCTCAAATTTTTGTACATGTAGTACTCTAAACATAAAATACAAAAATATATTTTTTTCATTTCGAGACAGTCTAAGATGTTTATACTAAATCTGTGGTACCCCTCTGGGTAATAATTTAAATAAACCAACTCTACAAAACAGAAATAAAACAAAGAAATTTGAGTAGTGACTGAATGATGATATTACAGAGTTATATTGATTGTTTTAGGTGTGATAATGGTATTATAATTTTGTTAGTGAAAAAATCCCAATTTTTTTAGAGTTTCATGAGGGAGTATTTACAGTGGAAATGACATTTATAACCCAGTTTGGAAGGAGGTTATTTGCAAGGAGGGGAAGTAGGAAGTTTGCATAAAGCAAGATTGGCTATGTATTGATAATTATTTAAAGGAGGTTCTGGGTTTTGAGAGTTTATTACACTATTCTCTCTACTACTGTTTATATTTCAAAAGTTTGATAATCAAAAAAATTTTACATGTATGTGCAAGAAAATGGAAGAATTGGAAAGTCCTGAAAAACCACTGTTGTGGGTTACAGGGAGTGTGGTGCAAATATATTTTGAGTTTTATTTCTAACAACATCCAGTTTTGATGGTGCTTATGTCCTAAATGGTTTTAGATGTCTAGAAAGAGACATACGGCTCATACTTAGAATGATTTCTGAGGGCGAAGGGAAGGTTAGTCTCTGGAAAATGTTTGATTTGAGTAGTGCTAAACCATTTCATCAAAAGCATTTTTGTCTCAAGCTCATCCATAGCACTGGTCCACCAAGCTATTCATAATCCCTTGAATAATTTTATAGAAATGGTTGCCATAAAAGTTTTTGTTCTATCTGTGAGCCTTAAGTTATTTCTTCAAAAACAGACATTAATCCTTTTAGTTTTTGTTTTTATAAGCTTGCTCTTTTTTATTCACCTTGTACTTAAATATCTTTATGTATATATCTGTCTTTATGCAGAATGAGAGTATTTTTCTTTGAAAATTTCCATGTGATAAACAATCATGTAAAACACTGCCATATGCAATTTGGAAAGATGTTAGTCTCTGCTGCTTAAAACAAGGTAAATCTATAGATGACCCTTAGGTTGTAAAAATAGTTTGGTCTTAATTTGGTAAGTGTGACTGTTGTATGGGAATGTATAACAATCAATTGTGGCTAGTTGGTGTTTGCTTTGTTCTTTGTCATATTTTTGGTAACTGTAATGTTTTGCAGAGTGTTAGGGAGGATATGGCCACAGTGAGAGCAAAGGCTGAATTTTTGGCAAACTCAAATGATCATGATGTCAGCCAGATGATTTCAAATGTATTCTAAGAGCTCACTTGAAAATAGATATTTTCTTACCTTACTGTTGGTTGAAGGTTAGGTTTATTTATTGAAAAATGTCCAACTACATGTACTAATGTATAAAGCCATTGCTTATGCTATGTAATTCTGTGCATATAAGGTCTTTTCTCCCTCCCTTTCTGGTCTATTCTGTCTCTGCCTTTTCTGTCTCTATTTATCTCTGTAAAAATTTGCTAGTTGAGTTGGAAGCAATTTTCCCAAAGTCACTGTTCATTAGTAGCAAAAATAAACTAAAATCTAAGTTTCTGCTGAATCTTAATGTCTCTACTGGGCTTTGAATATTTTTATTTCACTTTCTTAGCATGATCCCCTTTAGAAAAAAAATCAACATATAGGAAAGAGTTTTATTTCACTTCACAGTAAGTCTGTTTCTTTTCTCATGTGGGTTTATGTGTATGTATTTGCTTTGCAAAACTATGTCAGAAGAGGCAGCTGGAAAAATGCTCGTGAATGGACAAAATCTGGACCCTGAATAAATATCAAGTTTTTTTCACATGAAGTCTATACACAGTTATCTCACCTTGGGCTAATTAATTCCTTCCTCAGTAATTGATCTCAAAATGTGCCTATTTGTGGTTAGTGTTAGTGTTGTCCACCTTCATAAACACAAAAACATCTTCACAAATTCATTATCTAACACCACGATCTGCTGCCTGAAGGATAAAACACTGGATGTTGACATTCAATTCTCTCTTGTCCTCCACTGTCAGTAGCATCGAGTAGGATTCCTCAGCGTAGACCATGTCTACCTGGAAGACCACTGGTTGGAGACCACTCTTTCTCCAAGGTCTTATCCTTTTATTCCTGTTCACGTCACTTCAGTGAGTTCCTCCCTCCACCATTGCTGTTTTCATCACTAGTCTAATCCTAGCCACCCCTTACGGTGGAATTTTCTGCTGCCAAAAGCCCCCGCAACTTCTTTTCCCCTGAATACCTGCAGCAGTAATTCATACCAATAAATATAAGGACCTCCAGATTGCTGGCAGAATTTGCACAAAAGCAATTTCTATGTATTTTTGTATGTGAAAGCCAAAAGTAGATATGATATAAATGTGAGTCCGGTAAACAATAGACAGTTTTCCAAGACACAGTGTTGCAACCCAAACCCCAAATATTAACAAGAAAAAAAAGCAAAATCATCAGCCTACAGCAGTGTTTCCTAAAAGCTTATGAATCATGCATGGATCAGCCGAAAGTGTTGCATCATAATCACTTTGGGAGCTTAAAAAATTATTCAGAGCACTACCCCTGCAGGTGTGATGCTGATTTGTGGATGTGCCTCGGAATTCACAAATGTAGCCACAGACAGTCAGCACTTAGAAAGGCATTTGTGTTCATATAAAATTGAAATTTTCTAGCTTTAGGCAGAGAATTTCCACCATAGCTGTTCATTGCAATCACCTCGGATGCTTTCAAATCAAGCCCATGCTAGGGCCTCACCTCTAGAGATGCTGGTATAATTAGTCTGTATTAGGCTCTGGTAGTAGCATTTTTAAAAGCTCCCAGGTAGTTCTGATGTGCAGACAAGGTTAGGAACCACTGAATAGACATTCTTTTAAAATTCAGTTTGTCCAAACCACTTGAAATGTATGACTCTGACCTATAATTTAAGCCATTTCTCATGTTTTTCTTTTTCCTTCTCTTATTGCATTCCACCTCCTATCCAACCAGGAGATACTTTCTTCTTTGCTGGAGCAATCCCTCTGCCCCAACTTAGTTTTTAAGAATTTGTATTTGATGAAAATGGCTAGTGGAATGATTTCATCCTGAATGCGGCCTTCAGGGAGAGGGGAGTGGGTGTTGAGGTTTTTCATTGCACAATTCCACCATCCTATTTATCTTCTCAATGAGCAAAGGAGCTGAAAGATTCTTTTAAAAAATGCTTTATATACCTAGATAACGAACTGCCTATAGTTTAATGTTAGTGGGAACTAATTGTTTGCTCATGTCTCAAAAAGGGCAGCAGAGAAGAGAGTTTCAAAAATTAAAAAGAAAAACAAATACCAATTAGATTGCCTATCTCCTGGCAACCCAGGTTGTCTCGTCCCCTCAATCCATGATTGTGTCTCTCTCTTTTTTTAATCTGAAAGCTCCACGCTCTCTTTCCTAAGAATTTATCACTTTTGCCAGTGTTGAGATTTAGCTTTGGAAATGTTTTAATGCTAGGTCAACAGCTGCAACAAATGCCTGCTTTTGAATCATTCCGTCATAAATTTGAGACCTGATTCTGATGCGTAATTTATCATCTCCAAATGAAAGAGAACAAAACATGTATCTATTTTTTAAAGCAAGCCAAACATCTGGCCTTTTGCCTCCTCACAGACATGTACAGATGATAGGTATGGATGCACTCATCCCTGGGATGTAGCCGGTACATGCACTGCAGTCTCAGATAATTGCAATGGAAAAAAGCAAAGTGAGAAATGTTCCATTTTGGTCTTTGATTAATTGGGTCCTCCAGGCACTAAGGGCTGAGCCTTACAGTTTTAGAAGCAAAAGAATGCAATGCCCAGAAGACAAAGGTCTAAGGATGTACACAACCTCCTTTTGTGGGAGACTGTAGTACAATTTGTGGTTGTTAACTTTTACGTTAGCCTGTATGTAGGGCTTGCATTCATGTTCCTATTGCAGGGGCTTCTGGATATAACCAAGGGGGTGTTGGTGAGTTCCGGCATGTCAGCATCAATTAACTGGTTGTTATTACACTGATATTCCTGAAGGAAGCAATGCCCAATGGGTATTACAGCACAAAATGAGCCCCAGAAAGTGTCTTCTTTATTTTGTGTGTAGGTTTTTAAATTTTAGGCCTTTGGCATGAGTTTTTGAGTTTGGAAATAGGCAAAGAGTAGTGTGGTGGACAGACTCTTGGGTCACACCCAAACAACAACAACCCTACTATCTGGCGTCCTCGCGTTTGTGTGATCTCCTCGCTCTGAGTATGGGAAGGACCTGTGGTTTTCTGCTAACCAATACAAATCACAAAGTCATGGGGTGTCAGTCCCCTGGCCAGTTTACGTTTTTACAGCAAAGATGGTGGGATGTTACCCGATTCTACATGATGGCATCATGGGAGACTTCGTCTTAGCAGATGGATACTCTCTTCGTGGGTTTCATGAAATGTGTGACCTTGTTGAAGAAGCCCAGGCTGCAAGGAACTACAATGAGCTTTTAGAGACTGTTAGTGACCCTTGGGAGTTGAGGGTGGCTTCCAGCTGGCAGTCATCAAAAATCTTGGACCCATCAGTCATATGACCACAAAAAAAATTGCCAACAAACTGAGTTTAAATCTGATTCTTTCCAATTAAGCCTTCATATTAGAATGCAGCCCATCTGAATTGTTGACTGTAGCTCTGTGAGACCAAAGCATAGGACTGAACTAAGCCATATCCCAAACGCTGACCTATAGAATCTGTGAAAAAAAGGTGTTTGAAGCCACCAAGTTTACAATAATTATGCAACAAAAGAAGATTATAATATAATATAATATAATATAATATAATATAATATAATATAATGTAATTAATGTAATTAATGTAATGCAATATAATATAATATAATGTAATGTAATGTAATGTAATGTAATGTAATGTAATATAATATATAAGAGACTTCCTGGGGACTTTAAAACTGGGATAAATAAATTATCCTAGAGAGCATTTGCTTACCTAAACAATGTAATTAAAAAATGACAATTTAAATCTTCAAAAGATCATAACCTTCTAAGTTGGTAATGGGTTTTATTATTTTGGAGAACTTTCACTCATTCCTACCAAACACCAAACTTTGGGGAAAAACATAAACTTTTATGTCCTTACCTGTTCTCACTATAGCACATTGGCTTTATGTGATTCCTTTTTTTGGTATTCGTTCTCATAAATTTTCATGATAGGGAAGAGAGAATAACGTTCATTTCTCATCAATGAAGGTATTGTTTCCCATTCTGCATTTCCAAAGGATCTCTTTTGAAAAGTAACAAAGGACTTCATTACAGAAGCTGAGCTTCTGGGAATGGATAATTTATTCACTTTGTTATTCACTGTTCAGTTGTTATAGCTCAAGGCAGGTGTCTCAATCTTTAAAGTAGGACAGTCATATAATATATTTCCGATCTGAGGCTAGAAGGGAGGTTGCAGCCCACACAATGCAGAAATTAATTAGGCATGCTGGTTTGTGAAGAAGGCTGGCATTGTTGCACATACATGTGGGTTACAGGGTTCTTAGAAAGATACTACTTCACTGCTTTCTCTGTCCAGTCATATTTTTCTCTTTGTTTTACCTACCTTAAAAATGTAATTTAATTATTTTTTTCTTTATATAATTACTAGATACTACTAACTTTATTTTCTATATTCCTCTGGGCTGTAATTGCAGAAAAGTTAATAAAACATAATTTAAAGTGTCATATGATACCCCGACAGGAAAAAATGTAATTATATAAATGATTGTAGCCAGACCAACATTGAGGTTTATTTTTACCAAGTAGGTAGAGACACTAACAGCCTCTGGCACGGCTGCTTTCCTTTTATGTAAAATAACTAATATTGATATTTAGACATCTACCAGGTGGCCCTTGTTTTTCAGTTGTAGACTAAATCTGCATTTCAAAAATAATAACACAGTATATTAAAAAACTGACAGTGCTACACATTAGTAGCACACACACACGTGTGAAATAATGGATATGTGGATATCTATCTACCTACCTAGCTACCTATGAACTCTCAATTTAATTCCATTGATCTATATATTTCTCCTTATTCCAATACTGCAGTTCTGTAAATTACTGTAGCTTTGTAGTAACTTTTGAAATTAGGAAGAGCAAATCCTATAAGTTTGTGTTTTTTTTAGTTTTGGCTATTCTAGGTCCATTGCACTTTCAAATGAATTTTAGAATCATCTAGTCAGTCTCTGCAGAAAATGTAGTTGTAATTTTGATCATCAATTTGAGGAATTTTGCCATTTTAACAATATTAAGTCTTCCAATTCATGAACAGAATATCTTTTCATTTATCTGGGCCTTCATTACTTTCTTTCAACAATGTTTTGGAGTTTTCAGTGCGTAAATCTTGTATGGCTCATCTCTTGCTGAAATAAATTTATAAATTTATTTATTAAGCATTTTATGATTGCTCGTGCTATTTTAGATGACATTAGTTGAACTTCATTTTCAGATTGTTCACTGCCAGTGTTTAGAAATACAATTGGATTTCATACATGCATTTTTCCTGAGATATGCGTATTCAACTTCCTGAACTTGTTTGTCAGCTCTATTAGTTTTTGATGGATTCCTTAGTATTTTCTAAATACAAATTCACGTTGTTTGCAAATAGAGATAATTTTCTGTTTCTTGTTGAGATAGTTATTTTTCTCCCTAATTTCCTGACCTGCAGGACAATATTAAATAGAAGTGGAGAGAATGGACCCAGGCCTTGTTCCTGATTTTAGATGGGAAGTTTTCAGTCTTTCACCGTGCAGTCTGGAATTACTGGGGCTTTCGCCTATGACTTCATTGTGTTAAAGAAGTCTGTTCTATTTCTAGTTTGCTGAGTGGCTTTCTCCTGAAAGTATATTGGACTTTGTCAAATGATTTTTCTATGTCTATTGAGATTGGATTTTGTCCTTTATTATTAATCATGTAGGTTTTCCCCTCTATTAGTATTGTTGCAGAAAAACGAACTCTTACACGATTTGGGGTGAAGGAGTAAGCCTTTATTACATGCGTGGGCCCAGAGGAGACAGCTTCCAAATTCTGGGCACTGAGGAGGGGTCAGGCAGGTGGTTAAATACCTTTGTAACAAAGTGGGGACAGGAGGGGTCACACAGCACAAGCAGGGAGCAGGAGCGTGGGAGCCAAGGACACAGAAGCAGAAGGTGGAAATTGCCAGGGGCCTGGACAAAGAGACAGTAAGAGATTAACTGAATCTGAGACAGAGAGTCAACTAGTTAACAGGTGGTCCTCTGGAGCCTGGGGGCCAGCAGGGAGTTATCAGAGGTCCGGAACAGAGTGCCAGCTTTAACTTCTATTACATTTTAACTTCTATTACAGTATGGTGTGTTCTATTGACTTTTGTTCCCATGTAGAATCATTCTGGGATTCCTCAGATAAATTCTGCATGGCCATGATATGCAATGTTTTTCATAGGTTTCTGGACTAGTTTGTTATTATTTTGTTGAAGATTTTGTGGCAACATTCATGAGGAATGTTGCTCTGTAGTTTTTGTTTTCATTTAAAAATCTTTGTCTAGTATTGTTACCAGGGTAACATTGGCCCTACAGCATGAATTAGGAATTGTTTTCTCCTTGTCTAATTTTTGGCAGAGTTTGTTAAGAATTGATGCTAATTTTTCTTTAAATGTATGATAGAATTCACTAGTGAAACTATCTGATACTTTGTGGAGTTTTTTTTTAACTACTAACTCAGTCTTTTTCATATGCTTAGCCAGAATTTTAATTTTTATGCATCCTATTTAATAGCTTTGTGTTTCTAGAAATATGTTTATTTCATGTAAGTTATTTTTCATCTAAATTAATTATTGAATGCAGTTGGTCATAGTAAATCAATAAAATCATTTGCCTTTCTCTAAAGGACATTTATATCTGATCCTAGTAGTTTGAATTTCTCTTTCTCTCTTTTCATTTGGTCAGTCTGTCTAAAGGTTTGTCAGTTTTGTTGATTATTTTTTAAAAGCATCTTTTCATTCTATTGATGTTTAGTTTTACTTTCTATTTTCTATTTCACTAACTCGCTTTCTGATATTTATTAATTGCCACCTCTGCTTGCTTTGTTGTTAGTCTGATCTTCTTTTGCTAGCTCCCTAAGGTGGATTGATTTGAGAACCTCCTTTGGTTTTGATGTGGTGTTTGCAATTATAATTTTCCTTTAAAGACTACTTTTACTGCATTCAGTAAGGTTTGGTGTTTTGTGTTTCTGGTTGCTGTCATCTCACAGTATTTTCTAATTGGTTGTGATTTCTCCTTTAAATAATTGGTTGTTTATGAGTATATTGTTTAATTCCCACATTTATAAATACCCGATATTTCCTTTTTGTTTTACTTATTTCCGTATCATTCCACTGTGGTCAGGGAACATACTTTGCATGATTTCAAATTTTTTAAGTATGTTCAGACTTGTTTTGTGGATGACCATCCTCCCTGTCCTGGAGGATGCTACGTGTACTCGCGAGAGCCACGCATGTTTTGCTGCTGTGGAGTGGACTATTCTATAGACGTCTGTTAGGGCAACATGGTTTCCGTGACTCTTAAAGTGTTTTCTTGCTGGCCTTCTGCTTTGTTTTTCAGTACATTGTTGAATTGTAGTACTGAAATCTCCAACTATGATGAATCGAATTATTCATTTTCCCCTGCACTTCTGCAGTTCTCTCAGTTTTTGCTTCATGTATTTTGGGACTCCCTTGTTAGAGGCTTATAGGTTTATATTTGTTATATCTCTTAGTAGGTAGCTGGATTTATCATTACTAAATGCCTTTCTTTTTCTCCACTAAACAATTTTATCTTCAAGTTTATATTCAAGAATAATAGAATATTCACTTGAAGATCCTTTGCTTTTGTTTCATGGTATGTCTATGTTTTATCTTTTCGTATGCTACCTATTTGTGTCTTTGAAGGACTGCATAGGTGGATGATTTTTAAAAATTCTTTACAACAATCTCTTCATTATAATTGTAACATTTAATCCATTTAAACTTAATATATAGCTTATAAAGCAAAATTTGCATCTGCCACTGGTTATTGGTTTTGTATGTGTTACATGCATTTTATTAGTCCATTGCTCCATTTTCCCCTTATTTTTGTATTAAATACATTGTTCTAGTGTACCATTTTAATTCCCTTTCACTTAGTTTACTAATTATCATTAAAATTACTTTCAACGGTTGCTCTGGGGATTACAATTAACATCAAAATTTATAACAATCCATTTTGAATTAATACCAAATAATTACACTAATTAGACAAATAATTATACTAATTGGACAAATATGTTCAAACTACTTTTATAACCCCATGCTCTCCTCCCTTCTTTATGCTGTTATTGAATTATAAATTACACATTTCTACATTGAATATACATTATTCTAGATTTATGGTTCATACTTTATCCACTTTTAATTAAATTGGTAAAAATTGTTAGAATTAAAAATATATTTTTCATTTATTTGTCTTTTATATTTACCTATAAATTATCTTTAGTGGTGCTCTTTAATTCTTTTTTAAAAGATTTTATTTATTCATTTGTCTTTTATATTTAACTATAAATTATCTTTAGTGGTGCTCTTTAATTCTTTTTTAAAAGATTTTATTTATTCATTTCTAGAGAGGGGAAGAGAGGGAGAGAAATATCAATGTGTGGTTGCCTCTCAAGCACCCCCTGCTGGGGACCTGGCCTGCAACCCAAGGATGTGCCCTTTGGGGTACATGACTGGGTAACCCTTTGGTTCCCAGGCCAGCACTCAATCCATGGAGCCACACCAGCCAGGGCTATATTTGATTCTTTTAAAAATAATTTCTTTCTACTTCTTGATATCCATTATTTGATTAGATATGACTTTAATGTTTTCCTTGCTTAGGCCTGGTTTTCTCTAGGGCTTTGAACTTGTTTAATATACCTGATTAAATCAGGTATATTGTCTTTGTCCTGAAAAATCCAATCTCTGGGCTTCCTCAAGTCCAGTTTCTATTGACTACTTCATTTCTTTGTGGGACATACTTTCTTATTCCCTTTCATGACTTGCAATTTTTTTGTTGAAAAAATGGACAATTTAAATAATATAATATGACAACTCTAGAAATTAGATTTTTCCCATTTCCCTGTTTGTTGCTGTTATGGTTTGTTTAGTGAATTTTCTGAATTAATTATGTAAAGTTTGTACTCTCTCTCATATATGGCCATTAAAGTCTCTGCTTAGTTAGCTTAGCAGTCAGTTGATTGGGTAGGTATTTCTTTGATTCTTGGAACCAGTAAATCTGCCTGTCTCTGTTGAGTACTCTATGTGTGGCTTGGGTGTTTTGAGCACTCAGCCAGACAGTTTATAACTCTATGTTAACTTTCAATTTCTGCTTCCTGTAGAGATTCAAGGCCAATCAGAATTGAGAGGTTAGGGCCTTCTCAGGTCTTTCCTGAGCATATGCACTGCCCTATACATGTGCATAGCTTACCACTTTCCCAGAAATATTTTCAAATATAAAATCTTTGTTATATTTTTCCATTTCTATTTTACCCCCCTATACCCTCCTCCCCCTAGCAATCACAACACTATTGTCCATGTCCATGAGTTCTTATTCTTTTTTGCTCAATCCCTCCACCCCGTAACCTGTCCCCCTCAACTAGCTGTCATCTTGTTCTCCATCTATGGGTCTATGTCTGTTTTGCTTGTTAGTTCAGTTTGTTCATTAGATTCCACATATGAGTGAAATCACATAGTGTTTGCCTTTCTCTGACTGGCTCATTTCACTTAGCATAATATCCTCCAGGTCCACCCATACTGTAGCAAAGGGTAAAATTTTCTTCTTTTTTTACGGCTGAGTAGAATTCCATTGTGTAAGTGTTCCATAGTGGTTTTATCCACCCGTCTATTGATGGATGCTTGGGTTGCTTCCATATCTTTGCGATTGTAAATAATGCTGCAATGAGCATAGGGGTACTTATGTTCTTTCAAATTAGTGTTTTGGGTTCCTTTGAAAATGTTCCCAGAAGTGGGATTGCTGGGTCAAAAAGCAGATCCATTGTTTAATTTTTTGAGGTATCTTCATACTGCTTTTCACAGTGGCTGTACCACTCTACATTCCTACCAATAGTGCAAAAGTGTTCCCCTTTCTCCACATCCTTCTTTGTCAGCAGTTGCTTTTTTTAAAAATTATTGATGATAGCCATTATGACAGCTGTGAGATAGTATCTCACTGTGGTTTTTATTTGCATTTCTCTGATGATTAGTGATTTTGAGCATTTTTTTCATATGTCTATTGGCCATCTCTATGTCCTCTTAGCATCTCTAAGTACTAACTACAAAGGATATCTTGTCTCAGAGAGCATCAGCAATATACTGCTTCTGCTAAAGCAAAAACTTCCACATTACTCCTGTGGTCCCTATCCATTATTTACTTATGAACTATCAACTCAAAAATTAATCAACCACTGAAATACCAACTGATAGTTAAAAATTTAAAGTATACAAGTAAAAATTGACAGATAGGATAAAAAACAACATATGAAAGGAAAAAAATTAAACTAACTGATTCTACCACCAAGAGATAATCACTTCTAGTAATACATTGTTAAATATTTCCAGACTTTCCAAGATACATACATATGTAGACATGTTAGGCAAATTAACATTTATGTAGAATGTGCTCACTGAAATATATTATACCTCATTTGTTACTGTTTCTAATGTAAAGTATATTCTGTATATGAGATGTACATTTGCATTTTAATGGTTTATTATTAATTTAGACTCTACTGTGATTTAAAGAATCACAGCTATTGGATATTAAGCTGTCTATATTAATCCCTATCATTTGCATCATGACAAGAAAAGAGCTTGAATATAACTTCTCATACTTGATCATTTATTTTTAATGACAAACTTACAGAGTTGGAATTGATGGATCAAATGCCTTCTATTTGGCTTTTGATACATACAAATGAATTTCCAGTATGTAGCATAGCAATTTGTATTCTAAAGTAGATTTTGAATACAGATGATCCCTGACTGATGGTCCTTTGCCTTACTATTTTTATGCTTTAAGATGGTGAAAAAGCAATATGCATTCAATAGACACTGAACTTTGAATCTTGAAATCTGATCTTTCTCCAAGCTACCAGTATGTGGTACAATATTCTCTCATGGTGCTGGCAGTAGCAGCAAGCCCCAACTACGAGTCAGGCATGCGATCATGAGGTTAAACAATCGATACTCTACAGTGTTCCATGTCACCAGTGAATTTTGGGTATTTTGTTCTGAGCACATTTAAGGTAGATGAGGCTAAGCTATGACATTTGTAGATTAGGTGTATTGAATGCTTTTTCAACATATTTTCAATTTATGATGCATTTATTGGGATGTAACCACATTGTAGGTTGTGAAACAAATGTACTGATTTTTAAAAAAGACTTTATTCATTTATTTTTAGAGAGAGGAGAAGGGAGAGAGAAAGAGAGGGAGAGAAACATCAATGTGTAGTTGCATTCTCACATGCCCCCTACTGGGCACCTGGCCTGCAACCCAGGCATATGCCCTGACTGGGAATCGAACCTGCAACCCTTTGCTTTGCAGTCCAGTGCTTAATCCAGTGAACCACACCAGCCAGGGCTACCTGTACTGAGTTTAACATACCAAACAACATTGGATCTTACCATTAACTTTGATCTTTGCCAATCTTTCTGTTCTACTATTTTAAACAGCATCAATTTGAAAAACCAGAGCTCTTGAATTTGTTTTTATCTGTTTTTTTTTGATATTGCCTTTTGTTTTCCCTCCAATATTTTCCTGTTCATATTCTTTTTCCCAAATGCTTTGCAACATTTTTTTTATGTTTAAGATATTTAGTGTTCTTGTTCTGTAGGTTATAGTTGGTTTGGTCATTAAAGTTGTGTGTTAATTTGGGGTTGTCCAGAAAAAACAGAATCAATAGTCTTTTGTTCTCTTCAGACCTTCATCCATTTGGATAAGACTCACCCACACTATGGATGGCAATCTGCTCTACTCAGAGTCCACTGATTTAAATGTTGCTCTCATCAAAATGAAGTATATCACAGAAACATCCAGAATACTGTTTGACCACATATCTCGACACCATTCCCAGTGAAGTTGACAAACAAAATTAACCTTCATGGATTTCTATATTGCTTCTGACTTTTCTGTCATGCATAGTAAAGTTCCTTCCTTGGACAAAGATTTTATAAATACTGCTCACTTAAATTTTTAATCTATGTGTGATTTACTGAGGTGGATAATGTAAGGTTTAGATATAATTTTACATTTTTAAGTGGTTAAGAAAATTCCCTAGCATCATGTGGTAAACAGAATAAATACCACCCCCCAAATGTTCATATATTGAACATTTGAATGTGTGAATATTATCTTACACAGTAAAAGGAATGTTGCAGATATGATTAATTTAAGGGTCAGAAGATGGGATACTTTTTGGATTATTTGAATGGACACAATATTATCATAAAAGTCCTGACAAAAGGGAGGTAAGTGGGTCAAAGTCAGAGAAGCTCATGTGATGACAGAAGCAAAGATCGGAGTCATCCACTGTGATGATGAAAAAAGGGCTGGGAGCCAAGTGGGGCAGGGACCTTTTAGAAGCTGGAAAAGGCAAGAAAATAGGCTCCTAGAGCTTCCAGGAGGTACCCCATCCTTCAGACACCTCGATTTTAGTCCACTAAGGTTGACTGTGTTTTTCTGACTTACAAAATGTAAGATAATAAATTTGTGTTCTTTTAAGGCACTGAATTTATGGTAATTTGTTACAGAAGAAATAGGAAACCAATACACATCATTTATTGAATAATTCATCATTTTACTCACTGATTTGATATTTGACATTTATCATGGTTCTTTCAGGTATAATATTTAGCAAAGGACAAACTGGTGTATTTTAATCTCAAATCATGCTGCCTTGTAGCTTTCTATCTCATAAGTGTCACTGTTAAGTCCCTTCTCCCCCTGCATCCCCTCCCCCTCCAAAGGAAAAGTGGGCACTTCTTTAGAAAAAGAATCTGTTGTCTTTAACAAGACAACCAGAGTGACTTAAAAAAAAAAAAAAAGAAAGAACAGAGTGCAAACTAAGAATATCCTGTTTCTCTTCTCTTAGGAAGAGAAGGTAAAGGGAAAAAGTATCCCTTTACCTATGGTAGCTAGGCAGTCTTGCTACCAAACATCTGAATAATATGCCACAAATGCCATTAAAAAGTTAACCCTTTTCATCCCCAAAGAGAATTAAAAGGAAGGAAGGTAGAATAAGGAAGTAGAAAGAGAGGTGTTCCCCCTTGTATCCTTGTCTACCTCTTGAGGTATGGGTGGAGGGAAAGCCAGTAGTAGCACAGTTGCTTTGTTCCACACTCTGGTAGAAACACTTCTGCATAGATCCTATCATCCCCAATACTGCGAGAGACCAAGTAGAGCTAAATGGGGACAAGGGTCACAAAGAAGAGAATGGATTTAGTAGTTTGCACTGATGGGCTTCCCTACACCTTCATATATTTGAATACAAGATTGAGAGCCAGAAGATCTGCCCTGATGCTCATCACAATCCTCACATGAGGTGTGATAGCCTAGGTCAACTACTAAGAGAATATGGCAGACTCCAGAGTTCCTGAGGGCAGATTCAGCAGAAGGAAGGCTACTTGAACAGGTAGGGTCTACTGGGTTAGGGGAGACCCAATGAGTAGGTCCAAGAGCTGAGGAAGAATAGACCAGCTATTACTTCATCTGAGTTGCCAAATTTCTCACATCATCATTATAGTAGACTCATAACTTGTTTTCCTGTTTCCACTTGTATACCCTTATAATTTATTCTCCAGATAGCTGCCAACATTTGTTAACCCTCTGTCCAGGACCCTCCCAAAACAATGAGATGGGTTTCTATTTCAGTGAGAGTGAATGTCAACATCTTATGTCACCTAACTCCTACTATTTCTCCTACCTTATCTCCCTACCACTTCTCTCCACCAGGTCTCTTCAGCTATCGTAGTCGCCTTTGTTTTCCCTCCAACATGCAAAGCACACTCACAGCACAGGGCCTTTGTACTTGCCTTTCCCCTCCTAGATCAGCGGTGTCCAACCTGCAGCTCTCAGGCTGCAGGTGGCCCAGGATGGCTATGAATACAGTCCAACATGAAATCATAAATTTACTGAAACATTATGAGGCTTTTTTGTTTTAGTTAGTGTTTGTGTATTTAACGTGTGGCCCAAGACAACTCTTCTTTCAGTGTGGCCCAGAGATGCCAACAGGTTGGATACCCCTACCCTAGGTTGTGTTTCTTCCAAACATATGCTTTACTCACTTCCTCATTTCCTTCTAATCTCTGCTTAGATATTACTGTACTAGTGGATTACCTTCTATTATGTACATGAAATAGTACCCATGCTACGCTTCACTCTCCATGTTCCTTCCCCTGCTTTGTTTTTCTTTTCATGTGCTACCACCTGACATATGATATATGTATTCCATTATTTTTTCTCTTCCCTCTTGAATATGGAAAGAACCATGCCTGGGGCATGACAGGAACTCAATACACATTAGTCTATTTTAATGAATTAATTAGCTACAGTCAAAAGAACTGTAGTAGAGTAGTGAGAATATGTCTATTCTTTAATATTGAAGAATGAAGTACAGACTTGGGATGCCTCTGTATTGGAATTTAATATTTTCCTGTTAACTATAAGGGTCACATCTGTGTAATTCAAACCGTGGCTTTGGATTCAATATTTAGGCATTAATCTTCTGTGAAGCACAAAGAAAATATCCAATTATAAAATTCTACCTTAACCTCAGAACTTTTGGTAAAATTTAGGTGTGAAGTCAAAGAGAAGAGTTCTGTTGCTTTTTAGAGCAGGAATATTTATTCTATTTTGTCACTAAAAACCTTCCATAGATTTCATTAATTCCCTTTCTCTCAGATTATACTTCCTTTGCCTCCAGTAGTATAATTAAGCACTGCATAAAAATGAATAGAGATGTTAGAGTACAATTTTTTTCTCAAGAATATCACATAGGTCTGTGTAATACATTTAAATGTTATGATATATCTGATCCCTTTTCACTAGCCCCCAAAATATGCTGATGTCACACAGCATATTTTGTTATTTTTGATATATTGAAAAATTCATAATGATTCTTTTTTCAATATATTCATGCTGCATGTCATATAATTAAATGGTGCTATGAGGACAGTCACTCCCTAAAATGGACAACTCCTTGTGAGTCCTCAGAATCCCAATGCATTGACTGGACGCAGAGGATCTTCAAGCGTTTAACTTCTGGAAATTATTTCTTATTGTTATTTGAGTTGAATGGTGATATAAATATAGAGAATACATTTTAGGAGAAATGCTACATATAACATTAAGGCAAAATTACTTAATTTGTTCCTACTTTGTTTGCCCATGACAATGACTCTACACATCATAGATTCTCACAACCAGATCAAGTTGCCCATCTGGGCAATGTGTCATGGAAGGCTCAGCATGGCATGTGTTGTTTAGCTCAGGCTAGCAAGCACGTGTGCTGGGTGGGAAGAGTCCTGGTGTAGGAATAAGGGAACCCAGTGTTCCACTCCAATTAGATCAGTAACTGGGATTCGGGTTCTTTATGAGCAAAACACTGGGGTTGGATGAATGACATCTAAGGCCCATTTGGGGCCTTTTGATTAACTTATATTTTTAAAAAATCATGATGTTTGGATTAACTCTAATTCAAGGAGGAAGTATTGATTACTAAGAAGGTACTCAGCCAATCTGAAGTTACTGTTTTATCATTAGTAATAGTAAAAAAATGTGGCAATTTACCAAAGTGGACATAACAGGAAAAAGAAAACTGGTTCTACTATATGTAACCTTTATAGCCCACCTAAAATCATTTCCTTTGTGGTACCATTTCTAGATTAAGAAAAGGAAAAGATTCTTTATGACTCCAGAGTTTTAACTAAGTCCCAGCCTTCAGAATATACTCCCCCACTAAAAATCTACCTAAAACAGCATTATAAAATTATTTGCCAATATTTCCTCTTCTTTATTTTAGCAAAGTAATAAATATATGAACAGAGTATTTTTTCTTTTTAATTTCGTCAAGTGCCTAGTTTTGAGGTAAAGTTAAGAGTTTGTGATTAAATAACTCATCATTTTATAACAATGAATCATGGACCCTGAAGATCAGGTTCTTTCTCTTCTAATTCTGCTAATAGCAGATTCCTCAAGTTTTCTGCCTTAAACTCAACTATATTTCTGGGGATATGATGATAAAATAGAAAAATACTGATAATTGGCTGATGAATTTATTGGAGGTGGTTTGTTCCACTTTCCTTTCGATTGTCTGCACCTACTCTGTTAAAAGTATCGGACTTTTATTTGTGATATATTAGCTGTATCTTCAAAGCAAATGAGCATTGGAGACCATCAGTTTCTAACATAAGCTCCTGCATACTAACAGGTACACCACATTTTGCCTACAACGTATTTCTTCTCTGCAGTATTTAAACAGCTTTTTGAAGTCCAGATGATTCAGATCATTAATTTCTTGAGCCACGGGAGTGTTGGCCGACCACATAGTATGTTCTGGAAGTCTAAGAGAGCCAGGAATGTCCTGCAGTTTTCCATATCTAATTCTAGGAAAGGGTTTTTTCAGTTGTCCAGAATGTCACATGATCTAAGAGAATTTAGTAAAGATTAGTGCATGCTTATACAATATTGCTTCAGAACAAGGACAAATGATACATCTGTGTATGAAAGTTACTTTTACAAAAGCACACCTAATTCTAGTACCAAATATAAAATGCCCTCTGAGAAACCCCTTGAAATTAGAAAAATAACAGCTCAAAGACCCTCAAGTACGTAAGGTTTATCAGGCTGTTCTGCAGAAATTTTGCCTGCAAGTTAATTCATGATGCTCAAATAGTAGTATTTAAGCTGTGCAAATCTACATGGAATATAAGTCATCAAAAGGCAGGTATGAGCTAGGAAGTAGCTGGCTAAATATGAATAAGTGTAATGCATTTTCTTCTTCATGTAATTTTTTCAAAGGGAGGTATTGTCCAAGGAAAGGAGTTCCGTATCTGGCAACATGGGGATGGCTGAGTATCTTAACAAGGGGAAGAGCAAGGCATTGGCGGTAATGAATAATTTTTCTGGGTCTACAAGCCATCTGTGCCTGGATTCATGTTCAAAGTCAAGAACATTCAGTTCGACTGGAAGTCTTCTATAAGAACCCCAGTTGTTTTGGATTAGAACCCATCCTAATGGTGTCATTTTAAATTATTTACTTCTTTAAAGTCCCTATATCCAAATGCAGTCACATTCTGAAGTTCTGGGGCTTAGGGTGTCAACATCTGAACTTGGGGCTAAAGGTACAATTCAACCCATAACACTGCACAAGAGGTGAAAATGTTGATTTTTTTTTAAATAAGGAGATTTTTAAAATCTCACTCAAAAGGAGATAACTACCTAAACTTTAGATTCAATTAAGAATACTGAAGAACTGTAGACTATTTCAAACTACCTTTAATAGGCCACACCAAGAAACAACTAGGATGCAAATCTGGAATAGGTACTGGCCCTGTTTAGTTTGTTGCCTTCAAAGAGCTGTGATCACTGAACAGGTGCCATGCTCTGGGACTATTTCATTGCTACAGGCAATTAGAATAGCTTCTTTCACCAGACTCCCTTAGCACAGAGGACTCTTTATCTCCTAGTCTCCTCATTTGCTTCATATACTACAATATCCCTGCTCCCAGAAGACTAGGATAATTTCTTCAGTTTTACCCATCTATATAATTTTACTTCTTCTTCCTTACACAGGTAATAATTATAATTTATTTTTTAAATAATTATTTGTTAAACATCTGCCTTCTCTACTACATTATGAGAGTCTTGTTGACAGCTGTATGCCTAGTACAACCTCTGTGATATAATAGGTTCTCAATGACTACTATCCAAATGAATGGATGAATGAATGAGTGAATACATATAAATTCACTAAGGACCCCTCAGTTTTTTGCTTTATGTTTAGCATGATGGTTTTCCTGTGACAACTGTGTTACATGATTCCCAACCTCAAGGAACAGAATGACTGGTAGGAAGACAAAGGTAAAACTAGTGCAATGACATTGAATGCTGGAATGCATGGTGATGAATGAGCTGATCATTAGGGGAGAATATGTAATACAACGTAAGTTTCTTGAGGTAGGTGGGATGTAACCTAGGCTTGGAAGGACAAGATACATATGGAGAGGGAGTCAAGAAGGTGCATGGGACAGAGAAATGCATAGGACAGAGTCAAGGCAATCCATGGGACTAAGCAAGGCAAAGGTTTTTGCTTTTATTTTATGAATTAAGCCCTCTCTTCATTCCTGAAATGAAGATCCTTAAAAAAAGTAGAATAGTTTGTTATTTCTTCACCACTACCATCATTATAAGCAGATAAGAGTCACTAAGTGAACAAATACCACATACACACACACAGTCTAGACCAGGGATGCCAAACTCATTTTCACGGGGGGCCACATCAGCCTGGAAGTTGCCTTCAAATGGCTGAAATAATTTTAGGACTGTATAAATGTAACTACTCCTTAACTGTTAGAGTTGACATTACATTCGGCCTTTTGAAGGCAACTGCAAGGCTGATGAGGCCCCTGGTGAAAATGAGTTTGACACCCCTGGTCTAGAAGTAGGACTGGAGGAAAAGAACCACAATCCTTGGTGTTGATGAAGGGCAAACTCCTAGATTAAGTAACACAGATGGATAAATTGTTTGTCTGTTTTACAGTGAGATCCAGTTGGCAAAGTTTCACCAAGCTAACTATTATGCTATCATTTTATTATATTTTTCTGTGTAAAGTAACCAGTACATAAAAATAAAAGAAAACCTAAAGTCAATGTCAATTAGAATATGTAGAAAGCTCCAGGAAATATTTTACCAGGATCTAGCAGGAATGAGGGGAGAGCAGATAAGAGTAGCAATGTCCTTAATAATTTGACAAGAATACAAAAAGATCCATAAGGGTGGAGACTCACTGGGTCTGTTTCTGTCCCATGGTTTAACACAGTGGTTTGCACATAATTCCTGCTTAATATATACTGAATTCATTAATACATGTATAATGACTATTTACCATTTAATAACTTTAAATCCCTATGTCCATAAATACATACTGAGAATTTGCTCCATCAAAAGCACAAATAAGACTAACATGTGAAATATTCAGGCATGGATCAAATTTGGTTATTCCAGATAGTCTGGAAATAAGGGCTTGAATCCAGACAACTCAAATAAGAAATTATCATATGATTTTGAACCTAACTTCAAGCATAAAAATCAAGCAGTTTGGGGATGGAGGCTGAAATTCCACCAGGATTCAGGTTCAGGGCATTTGGGCTTACAAGAACCTCCAATCCCCTGACTTTTATTCTGGTTGTCTCTATATTTTCCCTCCTTTATGCAACTCTTTGTTGTCAGGAGCTGACCAACAGCCAACCCTTGGATGGATGAGATGTATCTGCACAGCAGAGGCAACTGTGGCTGGATTCCCTGTATATCTCTTCTTGCATGTCTGTCTTTGCTATTAATAGGTTGGTGGGATTTTTAGACACCTGTATTTCAGGCCCAATGATTGGCAGAATTCCAATGAGGTTGTACAAAATGATTTCTTGGCCATAGAACAAAAGTTCCCCCTGATGGGTTGGCCCCGAATGTCCAAAAGTCGACAGAATAACAGCCCCTCCTATACCTTAGACAGGAATATATATTAATAAAATTAAATAAGTAAAGAAGCAGAGGAAACTGGTTAACTATTACAAACTAAGCACCTAGAAACAATTACTAAGGAGTTAGCATCGTAAAAACATGAAGAAAGATTCTAGGCAAGAAGATAGATAGCTAAGTTAGCCAACCACAAAGGTCTTTTAATAAAATTTCCGTAACCACTGTCCAGTCTAGCGTATCCTTTTAATTTATGCTAAATTCTGAGAACTTTAATAAGCATCTATTCATCAATAGACATTTGAAGCTCTGTACCATACAACTATTTTTTTAAAAATATTTATTTATTTTTAGAGAGAGGGGAAGGGAAGGAGAAAGAGTGGGAGAGAAATATGAA